>KZ653769.1:26945-38457 GCA_001010745.2 Gerris buenoi | reverse complement strand
TAATAATCCTAGGCGATTAATTAAATTATATATATCCAAATAGAATAATTTACCACCATAATTTACTGTTTTTGACGTAATTGATTTATTTTATTATTAATTTTAATAATGTACTTTTAGGTTGATATTGTAAAATTATTTATTATTAAAACAAACTTGGGGATAGCTTAATTAATTTCCTTTTTTGGGTCTCTAAGTCTAATGGTGGTGCAACTACTATCACTATATTTTTTGAGGCTCTTATCCCCTCGCTTAAGATTTTTCAAACTACTCCTATGCTATCCCCCCCCCTCCCTTACAATTTATATAAAATTAGTTCATGTTGGGCTCCCCCTAAGTCAAAACCTGGCTACGCCCATAGGTAGAACGAACCACTTGTTCGAACCTTGCAATTAGGCCATTATTTAGGCCCTATTTATGCACCGCGGTAGAGAGTTGCAGCCACTTCACACATCATACATAATATGTACATTGTACCGCCGCGCCGAAGCGAGTATGATGTGATCAATAGTGAACCATATAAATCAGAGTGTCACGCCGAGGAATTGAACCACATCTCGTTCCACTCATGATTCAGAGATGGCAGAGCAGACGTGGTTTAACCCGGACAGCTTCGCTACCTCTCCAATTTTCAAATTTCAACTAACTCGGTAATCTTTTACTAAATTTATCGTCATCGGAGGATTTCGTGACGGTCGGTTTTGATACATAGATTTTGTGACTGCCGTTTTTTCTGATTCACTCCCGGGTTCCAGAACGTGCTATGAGTAACTTCGTTCCAAAAAAACTTATTTGTTAATAACTCTTTTGCTAATGTAACAAGGATGTTTTTATGAGGGAGGTTAAGGTATATCCATTTTTAGGGTTTCGTTGGTAAAACCTAAAAAAAAGAAACCCTTATAGTTTTGTTCCTGTGTCTGTCTGTCTGTCACTCTGTACGGTTCCAATAACTTTTGAACCAAAAGAGATAAAAACCTGAAACTTTCTAGTATCAAAGATCGTTTTGACGCGCACACAGGAAAAATATAGCGAACTCAAAATTATCAGCTGTTGACATTCAAAATGGCGAATAATTCACTTTGTGCAAAAAAAATATTTTTTTAAATTTTTTAGTGGGGTATCAAATGAAAGGTATTGAAGAGTATATTACAAATATATATAGCACTTAGGGATAGTGTTTAATTTTCGGTGCCATTTTGACAAAAAACATCGAAATTTTTCGTGTCCCCCCCCCCCTTCCCCCCCTTACTAATTTTTTGTCACAATACCAACGAAACCCTTTTTACGTGAGACTTCACGCCTTTCATTTAAATTTTATTAAATTTCATTTATGCTATGTTTTTATTAGTTATTTTATCTCTCAAAATTAGTTAAATTTAATATGGATACCTTTTAATTATTTCTTGACTCCTTCTTTATCTATTTTTAACTTTAATAAAAACATTATACACGTAGTATGTGTAATTGGTATTATATAAAATATGATTATTATTTTATTATTATTAAACGTATGCATGATATATGCTATTACCTATTTAACTATTGCATAAGTAATTTTATAAAAATCAATAAACCAATGACATTCTAAAGAATTGTTGGTTGATTAATCGTTGGTCAGTAGCAATGATATTAAAATTATCACTTCGAGTAACTAATTACTTTAACGAAATATTATTTTCTTTCTTAATAGCAATTTATTGGTTCTACTTATATATTGTCAATAGGATATGTAACATTAAAAAATTCCATGGTGAAAGTGTTTTTTTATTTTTTTTTTATAAGTAAGCTCGTTATTTAATCTCATTGTTCAAGTGATAACGATTATATTATTGTATATATAAAGTGCTGATCTTTAAATTGAAACAATAGCAGTTAAACCATCTGGTTTATAGTTTGTCCAATATAGTTATTTGTTTTACACTAGCCATTTTGTAAATTTTAATAATAATGAAAAGTAACATAGTTTTTATTAGTAGCATTGTCGTGTTATCTATCATTTGTCTTGCTTTCAGTCAAGAAACAACTGAAAGCAACTGTTTAGGTTATTTGGCAATGGTAGGTTTTTATCAAGTTTTATTTTACACGCTTTTAATTAACTTGACTTGTATTTCCGCGGCGAACCTTGTAACGTAAATTGACGGACTTCCCGACTACCTACAAAGCTGAAACTTGCACAGATTATGTATTTCCGATGAAAATACAATAATCAGTCATTAGTTTTACTAAATTACTAGTATTAGTCGATAAATCGCCAGATTTCTGAGAAATGTTGGCGGTCAAATTCCAAATCATTTGTAAACAAACACGACCAGTGACAGCTATAAGGAAGGTTTTATTTGAATTAAATATTTAATGTTTATATTTACAAAACCATAATTATAACCTATGCAGCTAAAACCTTCCATTACATAATAAATAATAATAATAATGAATCATGGCAAACAGCTCGTGGAGTGTTTAGGCCTGCCAATTGGCTTACACAAATTATGAATACGAGCGTATACTTTATTAAATTAAAAATGTTGATAGATTTAATTTAGCTATCTTAATTTCAACTAACTAAGGTTAAAACTGATGACAAAGACGATGACTAAAAAGTATAAAATAATATTATATTTAAAAAAAAAAATAAAAACACGCTTTTATAAAGAATGTACTAAACATTAGGAAATAATTACTTTTAAACAGCCACAGTACTACGAACGATTGTTTATAAAACCCCAACGAACTCATTCCTCTACTATACAGTCTCATCGTAATTCATTTCAATTAGTTACACTTAATAATTATGATGGATCATGCGCCACAAATACGTATATAGTGAAATAATTATTGCACACCCTCATATTATACATGGTGTCCCAGCTAATATGGAACAGCGAAATATCTCCGGAACCATGATAGATAGAAAGATGTGGTTTTGAGGGTTCGATAAAGGCTAAAAAGGCGCTTCTAGCACATATGCTGAACATTTTCTGTGTGCAGCAAAAGCGTGTGCAGCAAACAAAATAAACAAAAAGTGAATAGGAAGCCATATTTTTAAGACTGGATTTGGATTTTATGGCTAAAAATAAGACTTGTTTACTCTTGGAAATTTTTCGCTCCGATCATTATTTTGCTGCCTAGAGTACCCTAAACTTGCTAAAATTGAAATTTATGTCTATTTTACAACTAAACTAATGGATTTAGGAAAAAAAAAATCAAGAGACAAAAAATTCTTATTTTTAGCCATAGAATCCAAATCCAGTCTTAAAAGGTTGCATTATTGATATTTTTTCACTTTTTGAGCCCTGCTGAACACCTTTTTTAGGCAAAAAAAAGTTGCGTAAAAGGTATGAATTTTTGATTGGCTAAAAATAAGAATTTTTTGTCTCCTGATTTTTTTTCCTAAATCCATTAGTTTAGCTGTAAAATGGACTTAAAGTTTCAATTTTAGCAAGTTTAGGGCTCTCTAGACGGCAAACTAATGATCGGAGAAAAAAATTATCAAGAGTAAAATAGTCTTATTTTTAGCCATAAAATCCAAATCCAGTCTTAAAAATATGGCTTCCTATTCACTTTTTGTTTATTTTGTTTGCTGCACATGCTTTTGCTGCACATAGAAAATGTTCAGCATATGTTCTAGAAGCGCTTTTTTAACTTTTATCGAACCCTGAAAACCGCATCTTTCTATCTATCATGGTTCCGGAGATATTTCGCTGTTCCATATTAGCTGGGACACCCTGTGTACGAACGAATTTAGATCGCTCTCGCAACCTGTTCCTAGTCGGATTCCCCTCTCTTAGTAAGACATTAATCCTATGTCTTACTTCTCAAAAATATGGAGTGTGGATTCTTGGATTCATAATAATGAAAAAAGTTAATAGCGCCCCACGCTTTTATTTTTAGTGACATACCCATATAGTGTGATCGCTTGTAGTACTGTGGCTGTTAAAAAGTAATTATTTCCTAATTTTTAGTACATTGTTTATAAAAGCGTGTTTTTATTTTTTTTTAAAATATAATATTTTTACACGAATTATGATTTATTAATTAATTATGATTTATTACTTAATTATGATATTTATAATTATATGTTACACATTTAACTTACATAATTTATATTTGGCTGACACAGAACTTGTTAATTATTAGTAGTCCAGGAGATAGAGTGCAATAAAGTGTCTGACTAACTCAAGTGTCATACAAATCAATACAATACAAATGTTATGAGTGTTAGCGTTAACATTATTTGGTTTAAATGGTATGAAAAGGTGATAATCAAGTGACTACTCCTTTTGGCGTTGATATTACAGAAAGATAAAATATAGCAACATAAAAATATAATAACAATAAACCAATAAGTAGAGATAAAATTATAAATTGATGATTAGAGATAGATGTAGTCTTAATAATATTAGTTAGTTTGTCACTTAATAGGAGATCATTTCGATGTGAAGGAATGCTTAAAAAACAAATCTATCATGTCACAAAGTAACATCACAACTTGATTATTTGTCCACTAAATTTGTGTGCTCAGGAACATAAAAATCACATTGCCCATTAAAATGGGAGGGGCATGGCCTCTCTCCAACGGTTTTTTTTCCAAACGCCAATTACCAATTTATGTCCCGTAGACAAACTTAGACAACCACATATTCATACAACACACCAGAAGATTTACTTATACACAAAATTCTAGCTTGATGTTAGACAAACACTTTTTTGCACGCTATCTCTTGGACTATAAGCTCTTACCCGCAGGATAAATAAGTATAATGACAGTATTAAGATGTTATGTATGATGGTGTATGATATGGTGAGAAATGAAAGTTAACCAATTTTCACGTAGTTGTTCATTTGCTGATCTATCTGCTTTTTAATACTTGCTGTATATAGATATCTAAGGAAAATAATAATAAAAATATACCACTTAGGGTGTTCGGGGGCTTTAGAACATAATTTAGAAATGAAAATAAAACCCTTAATAATAATAATCTAGAACAATAAATAATCAAGTTATTGCTTAATTGATTTTTTTTAAGGTGTTAGTTAAATAAAAATATAGTTAGTTAGTTTTTTTCTTGTTAAATACAATTATTTATATTGAATTAAAATATTGTCGGACGTATAATACAGAATACATATGAAATATCATTGTATTTATTCTGCGATTATTCAGTGTTCTTGTTCTTGTTCTTGTTCTTGTTCTTGTTGCTTCAAAATGTACTCTCATTAGAATTAGATCGTGATAATGCTTTTATAAACTGTCACAAAGCATGGAAGTTTGCATGTTGCCCTGGTTAGTTAAATAGACGAACTGATTTTATGCTTTAAACGTCTTAAATAAGAAATATAATGTGCTATTGCACATTATACCTGCACATTATACCATTATACCTTGCACATTATACCATTATACCTGTTGCATGTCAACCAAATAAAGATGAGTACAACAAGTATAACTTTAGTTCACCAACTTCTTAACCTTTTTTTTTTAATCATGCGTGTACGCAACATCTTTTTTAGACAAGTTATAATTTAAACACTAATATTGGATTTATTTTGCAGTGTGAAAACAATATAGGAAGTATAGGTACTTGCTGTCCTGGGTATAAATGTACTTCTTCAATGTTTAATTCACCTCGATGCTACCCATGAGGATATGAAGAAGGCTAATTTTACCAAATGAATTGTAATTCATAATCACGTCAAATAAATGAATGTAAACCCACTTTTAACCCCACAGTTTTCATATTGTTTTTTTCTTACTCCCTAAGTACAAAAGATTCACTATTAGATAATTATATTGTGTGTGGATCACAATTTCATTGAAATCCATCTTTATTTTTCTCATTCGTTAAGATTTTTTGTATAAGCATATAAATAATAGTAAGTAGGTAATTCAGTTTGTTCCAAGTATTATATAGATATTTTAAAATGACTATTTGCATAGCTTATTTACAATTTTTGTGATTAGAAAAACCTACTACGTCTAAAGTTCCTTGTATTATTAATCATATTGATGATTAATTATGTCTAGAGGAATTCCTTTAAATTTATTTGTACCATACTTTCAATAAAACAAATAAATAATCTTTTACTTTCATTGTAGAATATTTAAATAGAAATTATAAATGTAGTTGTTGATATCGATTGATTGAACAGTAGATTTATTCGGTAAGACTAAAAGTACTATGGTCACCAATTTACACGTTCTAGGGTCCATTTGTCTAAAAAGTGGTTCGGTACACGTAATACATTTAAACTACCAATAGAACTATTTAAGTTTTTTTCCTAAATCTACTTTTCGAGATAATGACGCTACATGACGAATGGTCAAAAAATCACTAAAAAAAAATACGTGTGGTGTCGCGGGACAACCGGTAGGAACGAAGTTCCTTACATTTTTCATTAAATATAAATGATATAATCACACTGCTAAGTACGTATACGTTGCTAACTACTTATACATGGCGGAGTTAGAATAGAGACAAACTTAAAAGTAACTAACTGTTTGTACCTAGCGGAGTTAAGGTAAAATTAAAAGAAAAGTGTTATTTGTATCATTAAATCAAGCATCTTACAATAAATGTGTATTGAATATAAGAAAAAAGTTAATCATGATAAGTTAGTTAAAGACTATGATTGTTATTGAATGTTAGATTGAAATAAGTGACATTTGACATATATAACAAAAATAAACAGAACATGTCAAGTAAAAGGCTTCCTTAATAACACTTTTTCCCGTCTTAACATTTTTTAAGCTTACGTTTACGCGAGCGATTCGCGTGAACGCTTGGGCGGATAGTGTTGTCCAACGAACTTAGCCTGGGCATTGATAAAATGAACATGTGTACCAAATTTCAACTAACTCGGTGAACTTTACTTAAGTTATTGTCATCGGTAGATATTGTGTCGGTGATTTTGTGACGGTTATTTTGGTAGTTTTTTCTGATTCACTCCCGGGTTCCAGAACGTGCCATAAGGAACTTCGTTCCAAAAAAAAAAAATATATATATATATATATGTACATTAGAAAGTTGAATTGTCTCGGATCGAAAAACTTGAATTTTTTCAATCAAACAAATTGAATAGTTTAGCAAATAAAGGTTTTCTGTTTGTTCACAATCATCCAATAAAAATAAGAAAATCTAGCTATACTTAAACGCTTTTTAATGTCAATTAATTTAAAAAAAGCCATGATAAAACCAAAATAACCTCATGTATAAATGCATTGTTGTGTTGCAATAATTTCGATTTCGATTTCATAACTTGCATAAGCCGATAAAAAATTCTAGGGTGTGGAAATCTCATTACTTAAAATAGTATTATTAGGAGTCCTAAATGGTTTTATTTTTATTTTATATTATAGTTAGTAAAATATTAAAATAATAAACTGCCTTTCTATCTGCTATGGAAAAGCGAAGTTGTATGTACTTAAAATAGAATATTTGTAATACAAATTCTCTATCTAAAATAATTACTCGATATTGATAACTCGATAAGATAAAATAAAACTATTGTTTTAGTTGTGAATACATCCTATATATATATATATATATATAGCGAACCTTGTAACGTNGAAGTATTTTGAATTTTAACTTGTGATGTATAAATTACAAAGATATCAAATAAAGGATAGGTTATACGTGTATATGTGTGTGTGTGTGTGTGTGTGTGTGTGTGTGCTATATAGTTTGTTTCAGTTATAACTTTTTAACCATTTCCAGACGTGTCTCTAGTCCAGTTTGTTCCTAAATTCCTAAAATTTAAGGATTGGGGGCGGGGGCCTTTTCTCTCTCAAAATATGCTGCGTACGAAAAAGTCCTTAAAATCCGCTTCTGATTGTGGCATAAAAATGACTTCGCCACAATGTATTAGGCTGACTTTTTTGGAAGAGGGTCTTGAAAATTGAAGCTTTTTTTTGAAGCTTGAGCTTTTTTATTTTAATCTGAGTTCTCTCCTTTCCATTACCCCGTAACTCCTATACACTGGCCAAGTGTTAAACTATAAAAATATTGTGGGCAGGTTCATGAAAGTAGGTGTGAAGTGAGATTATGGACTAAATAAGAATAAAAATGAGTCTCTGTTTTAGACATCAGGAAACATTTATGGTTCCGTGTCTGTCTGTCAGTCTGTCACTTAATTTTTGCGAACCAACATATCTTAAAAACTACATGCCTGATTTTAATGAAAATTGTATGGTAGATAATAATTAGCTCATTTTAGGTCTCATCAAAGTTCTAACCTTCTTCATTCATTTGTTTCTCTTTCACATGCGCTCAAACAGACATTTATTTACATCTTCAAAAGTGCTTATCTGATTTTTATGAAACTTTTATAGTTTATCGAAAGTAACCCGCAGAAAAACCCCCGATTAATTTGAACTGTCTATGCGTCTGGGTCTGCGCTCCTTAACATTTGCTAAGTAATTTCATTAATTCATGTAAAAAATCAAAATAATTTTGACAGATTATAAAAAACGGGAAAAACAATTAACGAAATTTGACAATAATGGATTGAAAAAGCATAAAATGAATAAAATACCTAATGGGACGTGAGGAAATGAGGAAGCTAGGTCCCACGCCCATGGGCAGTCTTTTTTTATTATTTTTTAACAGATCAGAATGTATATAACTAAATTAACAGTAACTTTTGACATTTCCAAAAATATACTATTTCATTTTACAAGCAGAGCTATGGGGCACGGAAAATTTAAAGGCTTTTGATATTAAAAAAAAAACTATCGAGACAATGTGACGTTTCCCTGTCCCTGCCATAAAGTTTATTGAAAATGAAAGCATGTTAAAACTTTTAATCCAAAGGTAACAAAATCAGTATTAAAAGTTTTATCAGTATTTATGTTTCCATTAATGTATTATACTTTTTATTAAATAAAGTTATTTTTCCTCTCTTAGTGGTAAATGTATAGACGAATATTCGAATTTGATCGTGTAGGACTTATCAAGTTAGACCGTTATCAGTTCTTATTCCTAATCCATATTCACCCCCTTTTTTCCCTTTATCTGGTGTTATATCTGGGCCCCCAAGTTATACCCCACCATCGAGCACAGCCGTAACATCCTTTACTGGAACCAAATCACGGCAATTTGGACCCCCTCTATTACCTATTGAAGATACTTAGGCATATAAAATTATTTTAATTTAAAGTTCATTACAAACTAAACCAGAAATAAAAATTTCTCACCTCTACCCGTAGTAGTTCATAAGATATATGAGCCAAAAGTTTTGTTAATTTGGCACTCACTCATCATAATTCTAAGGCACTTCTAATAATTCTAGAAACTTGAAATTTTGTATAAAGGCAAAGTTTATTGTTCAAATAAAAGAAAAATTTAAAAAAAGTAAAAATCTGGTTCTTTGTCCCTTTCAAGACGGATAAAAAAATATTGTAAAAAATTATTCAAAATAATGTAAAAAATTGTAAACCATTGTTAACCATCACTAGAGCTACCACTAGAACCGCCACTAGAATTGTGAACCATCATTAGAGCTACCTTGTAAAGAACTTAAAAGAACCAAGTGATGTTGAGGACGTTCATTGAGGTTGATTTAACAGCTACCTTAAAGGGTAAACATATTTACTTCAGATTCAGATAATATTATTTAGTTCAATTTAAACACCTACCGACAAATAATTTTTTTTTCTTCCGGGGGGTTTAAAACCCAGAGACATAGACCACTTAGGTGGGTCAATTAAGCAAACCCGGGGTAGTGAAGAATTCTCTTCCTGATTCTTTTATAGTCTGAGCAGACTGACAGACTCACAAAAAGTCAGGAGTCTGTTCAGAGCCAGTCCCTTAAACACTTCTAAGGTAATAATTGGCATTCCAAAGGTTTACCATCTAAGACGAGCCAACGCTGGGCAGCAGCTTAGTAGGTGAGTAGGAGTTTCACCTTCCTCTCCACACAGCCGACAGGTGGGACTTTCAACCAAGCCTAGCAGCTGCAAGTGTCTGTTGAGATGACAGTGACCGGTTATAAATCCAGTCATCAGGTGAAAAATGCCCCTGTTAAGGGCCAATATTGTTTTAGTAACTTTATGAGATGGTCCTGAAATAAATAGCTTAGACTGTGTCATTCTGGGAGTAGTTTTCTAGTTTCATTGAAAATCTCTTAACTGAGACTTCCATAAATCGGTCCTCAAAACGCTGCGAGATATTCCTGCCACTGGACAGACCTGTCTTTCCGGAACAGAAGGAATTACACTGGAATCTTGTCTAGCCAGTTGGTCTGCCGATTCATTCCCTTCTATCCCACTATGTCCTGGAACCCATAATAGGTGGACATCATTATTTCTCGTCAGATCATTAAGAAATCTCTTGCAATCTGTCACTAATTTAGAAGTGCATCTAGGAATCACCAAAGACTTAGTCGCCGCCTGACTGTTCGAGCAGATGTAAATCTGTTTTCCTGACTAATTCTTACTCAGAATCACTTGACAGCAAGCCAGGATTGCATAGATCTCAGCTTGGAAGACTGTAGAGAACTTACCTAAGCTTATGCTAATCTCTTGCAGTGGGTCGGAGCAAAATACACCAGCCCCCATAGTCCTTCTAAAAGAGAACCATCAGTAAACCAAACATCTTTCACTGGTGGGGGGACATTTTCATTGCTCTGCCTCCAGTCCTCCTTAGAAGGAAAAGAATAACTCCAGGTAATACTGAAGTTCCAATGTGGTACAGTATAATCCTATATCATTGCTGCTGCAGGGAACTTCTCCACCAGAGACTGCCAGACAGCTTCATTTCCTGTGTGGCTGTTATAGCCTTTCCACAGGCCCACACAATGCAGTCGATAAGCTGTCATCATAGCTTCATATCGAAAAAAACAGATCAAGCGGAGGTAGACCAGCTAAGACTTCTAATGCTAGAGTTGGCGTCGTCCTCATTGCTCCAAGAATTCCTAAGCAAGCTGTCCTTTGAAGATGCTTTAGTGACCGTTTTGAGGTAGTAACAGACAGCCTAGGCCACCAGACAATGCATGCGTAGGAAAGCACTGGCCTTACCATTGCAGAGTAAATCCAGTGAAGTACTTTTGGATGTAGGCCCCATGTGGGGCCCATAGCCCTTCTGCACACCCAAAATGATGCAAATGCAAAGGCCTTGTTTACCTTGGACTCAAGGTGTTTTGCCCTAGTCAGCTTCCTATCCAAATTTACACACCAAGATATTTCACAGACGTAGAAAGCTCCAGGGTTTTCCTGCCAAGCTGAAGTTCCTCAGTACCGTCTAGCATTCTCTTGCGAGTAAATGGTACCACAACTGTCTTCCACATCATCTCTCAATGGTACGAAGTGCTCTTTAAGCCAGCTCAAAAATAGTTTTAATAAACTTACCGCATATTAAAACTACAATATCATTAGCAAACGCTTGGATGTAAAATCTCTCTCTTTGAAGGAGTTCAATGAGGCTGTCTAGTACCAAGCACCACTTGAGGAAAGAAAGAACTCCACCCTGGGGACATCCTCAATTAACTACTACACGACGAAGAAGTTATAACGAAAAAT
>KZ653768.1:25933-38271 GCA_001010745.2 Gerris buenoi | reverse complement strand
TTAATTAATTTAATTTAAGCGAGAAATAAAATAAATGGCATGAAACGATATTTGGGTGAGGAATATAGAAACGATAAGGAGCAAAATCCGCAGACTTGGTCTGTGCGTGTGTGTTGACAACGGCAGACGGGGTCCGCGGATCTCATGTCCGCCGACAAGGTCCTGTCGTTCGTTTCTCCACTAACGCACATACCAGGTCCGCGGATTTCCCCAAATCCGTTGGAAAAGTCCGTGGTCCGTTGTAAAAATCCGCTCGTGTGTGGCCAGCTATTGACTTTGTTTTCATGATCATCAGCCGTTCGTCTTAGTGCGTAATTACTGAAGCCAGGTGAAGAGGCCGCGCCAAATAGGTGCACCGTCATTCTATAGGGCTTGGAAGAGCCTCCATCCTCCCACCATAGAAATCTCAAAAGATTTCTGTCTGACTCTGGTACTTGAACCTGATGGAACATTGCTTCCAGGTCCCCAATAAATACTACTCTTTCCTGGCGGAATCTAAGTGATACTCCTTGTAAAGAGTTAGTCAGATCAGGAATGGGAAGCAAGGCGCTGTTCAGGGAGAACCCCATATTTATTTATATGTAGCGCTACAATCAAAAACAACCCTAACCTTATTCTTTTTAGGGTGCAGAACCCCATGATGGGGCAAATACCATACCCGTCCGTCTTCTTTGGGATCAGAGGGCGCCTCCTCGGCGTACCCTTTTTCTAACAGTTCATTCACGAATTTTGTGTACGCGGTTTTGTATTCTTCGTTTTGAAACATGCGATTTAACGAGTTCAAACGTCACAATTTTATTTGGAAGAGATAAATCGTCGTTCTTTAGGGGTAAAGGCATCTCCTATTATTATTACCTCAAGTAACTCCGAATTATCAAGTATCACTGGAAACAGGACTACCTCCGGTTCTTATCCACAACTTAGAATTGACCGCTATTTATATAACCAAAATATTGTCTCAACCTAGTACCCGCCTCACTAATCTTCTAGCCAAAGAAACCGTAGCAAATCATCTTTCCTGGTGGAAAGAGTGGGTGAAACTGAGTGCTAAGCACAATATCGTCATATCTAAAGAGCTCATAGATAAACCGGATGCACTAAGTGTTAAATTTAAACAAGCGATTCAGTTAGAAAAAGACTTGATGAGACAGGAGAACATTAATAAAGCAAATAAAGCTCAGTTTCACCAACTCTATCATAAATTAATACCACTGTTAGAAAAAAAAACCTATCTATTTGCTATCCCTGACAGAAGAGTGGCTAGTTGGGTATTTAAGGCCCGTGGTAAACTTTTACCCTTAAACTTCAGACCGGGCCGAGAGGGACAGCCTACCTTATGCTCAATGTGCAACATGAAAGCACGAGAGGACAACTTCCACTTCTTAGCTGTCTGTCCAGTCCTCAGTTACTACAGAAAACAATATTTTGGCAAATCTCAGCTTTCGACTGAGGACTACACAGAGCTGCTGACAAGTGGGACTTGGACTCCACTCTTCAATTATTTAAAGAAATAAACTACTTACAGTACTTAATAGATAACTTTAATTACTGAATTTACAAACACATTACAATGTACAAAGTTAGCAAATCTTTGAGTCAGGCCTTCCTTTCCGACGGTGTTCTCGGCTCGGCCAAGTCAGGAGCAATATATAGTCAATATCTATCAAATGGTAGATCATATCTGCCTTGTTCCCTTGGCTGCTTTGAACACCTCCCACAATACTTATACTATACCGCTAATTACTTTACATTACTAAAACTTTAACTCGGCATAAGACACGTTAAAATGCACTTTCACTTACAAATAAATACCAAAACCAAAACATATAAATAAAATAACCTGCATGACTAGAACCTACTAACAAAAAAAAAGCTCGAATGGAGATAATTCTTCTCTTATAAACCTAATATAATATATGTGGGACATTCATCTTTTCCCTACTCAACTATGTAACTTCTTTATTTATTTATTTATTTATTTATTTTTTTTTTTTGCTTGTCTTCTTTTATTTGTTTATTTATTGATCTACTTATTTGTTTATTCATTTTTAAACACAATCTGCACTCTTATTAATAAATAAAATAACCTGCATGACTAAAACCTACTGAAAAAAAACAAAAAAACCCTCGAAGGGGAATAATTCTTCTTTTATAAACCCAATATAATATATGTGGGACATTCATCTTTTCCCTACTCAACAATGTACTTCCTTTTTTTTGCTTCTTTTCTTTTATTGTTAATTTATTTATTTATTTATTTATTTTTTACACACAATCTGCACTTTTGTAGCCTCGTAACCTCCCCCTGACGGCCCTGCGAGGCCATGGGGAAGGCTTATATTGTTAAAAATAACAAAAAAGTATTTTGTTTTATAAATAAAGCTTTCTTCTATTCTATTCTAAAGGCATCTCGTAATGACCATCCTCTTGCTGAACAATGCCGCTACATATCTTATCAATAAACTTCTTATCGTTAACTGACAACCCTATTCCAAAGTTTTTTTTCCTCGTCTGCAGAAGGATTTAGGTGAAAAACTTTGAGAATCTCCTTAATCGATACCCTACGTGAATAACGAAGCGAGCAACTTTCTTTTACTCTAGGACCGATGATACCCCAACATAGCCTCGTTTTGACTCGCTTGGGGCAGTTTGGGACAGCGCTTTGGGACAGTTGTTGCCAATTAGAATTTGGATATCTCTTTCTCATGGTAAAGGGTTTAGCTTAGTAGACAATGTGGCTAGATGGGGAAAACTTTGAGCTAGGTCTGGTGTTAGAATCTCGTCCAATGATCCCGGGATAAATTCACGTGTGAAGTTCTAGAGAACAAGTACCATCGTAACTGGTGACTATCACACCGGAAACCCTATTACTTGGTTCCGAACTCTTTTGATGAATAGTAGATAATTCCAGCTGGGTTTTTATTCCCTTCAGTCCGAGCTTTTCTCTTAATGAATCAACTATAAAGCACGCGATACTACCATCGTCCAACAAAGCGTAGGTGAGGACTTTCTTAGTTGGGTTAGCCATATGACATACATAAACTGGTATTACGAACGAGGTCGTGGCTAAAGTGGAAGTCGGCGAAGTCGTGTCAATTAGTCTTACTGAAGATTCGTTAACGCGATCGGGTTTTGAGCTATTCTCAAATCGATGGAGACTGCTAGGGTGTCTTTTACCACATTCGGCTATATCGCATCTCATGGGGGACTGACAATTTTTAGCGATATGATGGGGTCGGTTTTTTTCTATGAAAGATCTATTTTCATCGAGACTTAAGGCCTTAAACTGATGACAGGTATTCAGTCCATGAACACTTTTACACATTAAGCCCTCTACACTATATCCCTTTCTACTTCTAAAATTTAATCTATGAGGGACACGGAGGGAACTTTCGGACCGGTCTGAACCTAATGCGTTAATGTTAGAAACCAAACTTTTAGCAGAACTATCTCGTTTAGTTGGCAGACCTTTCGATGGTGGGTTATTCTCAAACTCCGAATACACGGGGTGTGTGTAAGATACAGATATATCACGCAAATAAGATGCCAAGTCTTCTGCTGTTTCATTCCCATCCACGTTCTTATTAAATTTGACCCTGCCCCTTCTTATGTTCTCATGAAGTCGTTTTACTATCTTTTTTAAGCACAATTTAGAACTAATCTCTACAAACTGTTTACCTTTAAGAACCTTGGCGGCCGTTGACAGTAAATCGGCAAAATCTAAAAGGGTTTTAGGGTCATTAAAGGGAATTGGGGTTCCTTCCGTCAATCTTCTTACCCATGATTCGGTTACTAAGACGGTGTTTCCAAAACGCTGTTCTAATAATTTAATGCTTTCGTCATAGCTTAATCCTAAATTATTTTTGAAACACTCTCAGTGGATCACCTGTCAAAAACTTTGCTAAAAACATTACAAAAGACAAGAAAGAATCCCGTCTTCTAAAAGGGTTTTAACCTCTATTCTAAACATGGGGAAATTAATACTATCTCCATTAATTTTTATTGGTTCGAACAAATTTAAACGATTTATGCTCGGTTTCTCAAACAATCATTAGCTGATTTAATGTCGAACATTATCTGATTTAATCGATGAACATTATCGATTATTACTCTAGTTCAGATGAAGAATTAATAGAGATAGTGGATATTATTAATTTTAGGTGTTTTGTTACAAGGAAAGACCCTATAAACTATTTTTCTGATGAGGAATTCGTCACACGGTTTCGTTGACTTATTCGTGATAATTTACAACCTTTCACGAACAGGAACATCCCTTAAGTGCAATGGACAAGCTGCTAATTGCCCTTAGATTTTATGCAACTGGTTGTTTTCAATCTGTGGTTGGAGACCTTATAAATATCCACAAATTAACAGTTTGCAAAATTATAAAGTTAGTATCTCATCATTTAGCTTTAAAGTGTCCAAACTTTATAAAAAGGCTTACAAATGATGAAGAAATACGTCGTACGAAGACTAACTTTTATGGAATCGGACGATTTCCTAATGTAATAGGGTGTATTGATGGGTGTCATATTAGACATCAGTCACCTGGAGGTCTTGACGCTGAACTTTATAGAAATAGAAAAGGCTACTTTTCAATAAATGTCCAAGCAATATGCAATGCAAACCTACTTTTTACTGAAATTACGGCACGTTGGTACGGTTCTACACATCACTCAACCATTTTTAGAAATTCACAAGTGTATCCTGATTTCGAAATAGATCGCTATCCAGGTTGTTATTTACTGGGCGACAGCGGTTATCCATGCTCAAATTATTTACTAACTCCCATATTAAACCCAGCTACAAGTGCAGAAGAACGATATAAGAGGAACCATATAAAAACTAGGAACACAATTGAAAGAACGTTTGGCGAGTGAAAAAGGCGATTCCCTTGTTTGTCCACTGGTTTACGGACTAAGGTCCCCACAAGTCTCTCAATGATAGTGGCTACAAGTGTGCTGCACAATATTGCTTCCACTAATAAAAAAGAGACAGTCCCGCCAACAGATGAAAATGTAATATTGCCTTTAGAACCTCCTGAAATTCTAGAAGAACCAAGAAGAGAAAATCAACTACCAGGAAGAAATACTTTGATTGCTACAGTATTTAATTAATTAATAATTATCTAGTTATTAAGTAATTCCATTACCTGCACAGAAGACCACAGGCCTTATACTGTTGTTACCAGACGTTCTAACAATAATAACGCTCGCTCTCGGAGACCCGTCTTACTCGGTCAAAAGAATAGTTCAAAGCTTTCAGTGGTAAAACGACGTTCCCCTGTATTTGTTACTCGCCTGGACCCAAACACGTCAGCTGATGAAATAACAGCTTTTCTGAAAGAGGAAACCAAAGTATCTGACATTATAGTCACGAGGCTCCGCACTCGATCTGATCGTTACGCCTCTTTTCACTTAGATGTTTCGGACACTGATTTCAGTTTTATTCATAACGCCGATATATGGCCCATCGGCACATTAGTTAAACCTTTTTCGGGTCGCCTGGATAAAGCTATGTTATGGAACAATGTCGACCAGGTGGAGGCCTCCTGATTCCTAAAGTTTTTATGGCTTTCAGTATCTCACACCAGAACGTACGGGGGCTTCGTTCGAAAGCCACTGAGTTTTTCCTGTCCACAACGTCTTGCTTGTCCGATATTATAACAGTCACCGAGACTTGGTTCGATGCTAGTTGTACCAATTCTTTGTACTTTCCTCCTAGTTTCTCCGTTGAGCGTACTGATAGAGACTGTTCCGCTGTAGGTCGTTCTCGCGGAGGCGGGGTAGCGTTAGCCCTTTCTAACAGCTTAAAATATATTAGAAGAAAAGATCTCGAGGGTCCAGTCGAATCAGTATGGGTCGAAGTTATCAAGTCTCATACTCATAATAAATCTATTTTCATCGGCTGTGTATATTTCCCTGACCATCTTCACATGCTACAACTAATTTTGGTTTATTCTGATAAAAAAGACACGGGTCTGTGCAACTTTGCTTCAGTCCAATAGCTTTCAGATACTTGGAAAACCTTTCGTTCCAGCACTGAGGTGCTTGTTTCAAGCCATATAAACTTCGCTGCATCCTGCAAACTTTCCTCGTACTATCCTCGTAACCTTCCGGTTGATGCATATAGATTTCTTCATCCAGAAATCCATAAAGAAACGCTGTTTTGACGTCGAACTGCCTAATCAACAGTTTCTCCTTAGCTGCAACTGACAATAGAGTTCTAACTGTGTCGAATCTTGCTACTGGGGCGAACGTTTCTTGATAATCTATGCCTTCTTTCTGCGTAAAACCTTTTGCGACCAGCCTGGCTTTATATCTTCCTGGAGTACCATCAGGGTTAGGTTTTATCTTAAAAATCCAACGACTTGTCACAGGCTTTCTTCCTGGTGGGAGATCCTCTAGCCTCCAGACCTTATTCTCCAAAAGCGACGCATATTCATCATCCATAGCAGCCTTCCACTTATCTGCATCTGATGATGAAAGTGCTTCCTTCACTGTTCTTGGTTCTTCTGCTGCAAGACAAGCAACGTATCTGTCTGGGGTTTTAAGAGTAGAACGATCTCGAAGGACCATATTGTGACGATTGATCGGGTGATTGATTTCTTCTTGAGTAGTGTCTGAGGCATTTTCCTCATCTCTGACACTCCCTCCTGCCTCAGCCTCTTCACTGCTGAAACTTCTCCCTCCATTTCTTTGGATAGGCAGCTCATCTACACCTTCAGCCACAACTTGCTCCGGTTCTGCTTCAGCTCGTGTTGGTTCTTGATCTGCTTCCGCTATGACAGGGAATTCTATTATATCACACAATGGTTCTAATTTCCTGTCAACAGAGTCACAAGATGAAATTAATTCAGGCTTAAATGTTACATCCCTACTTAAAACAACTTGTTTCGTTGATGGAACCCAAACTCTGTAACCATCTTTATTTTCACAATATCCTACAAGAATTCCTTTCTTTGATTTCTTGTCCCATTTTCTTCTGTGTTGTTTGGGAATGTGGACAAAGCATTCAGTACCGAACACTTTTATATGCTTGACATATGCATCCTTTCCTGTCCACAGCTCTATTGGAGATTTTCCCGTTATTGGAGTTGGACCTGTTCGGTTTAATACGTAAGCTGCAGTATTTACCGCTTCTGCCCAAAGAGACTCTGGAATTTTCCTAGCATGTAACCCGGTTCTTGCCGCTTCCACTAGAGTTCTATTCTCCCTTTCTGCCGCTCCATTTTGCTCTGGCGTGTATGGCATGGTTATTCTGTGACTAAAACCCAAATTTCTTGATAGCTTCTTGAATTCAGCGTTGTTGAATTCCTTGCCACCGTCTGTTAAGAGCTCCTTGACTGGATGACCTGAAACTTTTGCTTTCACCAGAAACGTTTTTGTACAATTAACAACCTCTGATTTCTTTTTCAAAAAATACACATTTCTAAACTTAGTAAACTCATCCTTTAAACATAAAAAATATCTTGCACCTCCTTGTGAAGTGACTGGCATAGGACCACAAACATCAGCTGACACCCTGTCTCCTGGCTGTTCTGCCTTATCAAGACGTGTTCCAAATTTGAGTCTATGCTGCTTCCCTAGCACACAAGGTTCACAAAAATCATTATGGTTTGAAACTATTTTAATCCCATGTAAGTTAAGAAACTGTTTAACATGCCTTTTATTTTGGTGCATTAGTCTTTCGTGCCAGAGTTGAAGCGTATTTCTTTCTTCAGCTACGGCAACTAATGCTTTGCTTTCTACTTTCATATTCATATGATAAAGCCCACCTCGTCTATATCCAATAGACGTCACCACACCATTTCTTATCAGCTTACAATATTTACTATCCATTTCACACTTCACACCTTTATCAACAGCAGATAGAATAGAGAAAAGGTTTCGTCCTGCCTCTGGAACGTACCACACATTCCACATTTTTGCATTATCTATATTTTTGCCCACTCTCATTTCAGCTAAAATATTCCCTCTCCCAATCGCATTCATCGTCTGCCCATTTCCAATTAAAATTTCTTTTGGAGGAACAAATGGCTCATAATTAACTAGCCATTCTTTCTTATTAGTGATGTGATGAGTTGCCCCTGAGTCTGCAATCCAACTATCATCGTCATGAAATTTTGAGCCTAAACCTACTAACGCTGACTGTTTCCCTTGTCTTTCTGAACTTTGAGGACAGTTAGACCGAAAGTGATTTCCCTTACAATTATAACATGATACAATTTTACCACTTTTTGTCTTCAAAGCAGTGTTGACTTCTTTCTGAGAAACGCCACTTCTTGGTGCAGCTTTCTTCTGCTCCTTGTAGCCTGGCCTCTGCTTAGACACCAACGCAGATGTCTCGTTGCAAGAAGACTCCCTTTCTCGCAGGCGGACCTCAACAGTGCACAACCTTTCTCTTAATACACTGAGTGTTCGCTGCTCCTTTGGAACTGACTCCCAGGCATTAATGAATTCATGATACTCAGTTGGTAAAGTATTTAAAACTCGATTTAGGAATAGAGAACTAGGTAACTTAACTTTGTCCTCCTTCCACGTTTCGTCTTTTAAATCAACCCATAGTTTTTCTAACTTTGCTATGTGTGAAGCAATGTTGTCTGAAGGATCCTTTTCTTTGATGCCAAAAAATTCGTTGAACAACCTGTCCTGACGCTGTTCTGTCCTTTGTTCAAAAATACCATGCAACTTGTCCCACATTTCTTTGGACGATGTACACATGTTGATCAGCTGCCTCACGTTGGTGTTGATCGATGAGACTATGATGCTCTGAGCTGTGTATTCTTGGGTCATTAGAGCTTCATAATCCTGAAGTTCTTTCTGACTTGCTCCATCTTTAGGACTACAAGAGATGTTCACGCTTCCACTCACCAACTTCATTAAATTTTGAGCCTGGAGATAAATTTTGACTTGGAATTTCCAATCTGCCCAATTTTCACCTCCAACTAGCTTGTCTACGATCCACTTCCTAGATTCCATGGTTGAACTTGATTGATTAATTTTGATTAATTTTTTTTTTTTTTTTTTTTTATTAATTTAAATCTGACACTGTCTTGTCAAAAAATCTAAAAAATTAAAACTTTCTTACGTCCTGGGTCCCTTAACCTATTAAGACTTTGTATTTAAGAACAACTGATTTACTGAACGCTTTAAATACAACTGTACATAAGACAAATTATTTCTTCCTTATATACTAAATTTTGGCAGGTCATTTAAACAAGTTCACTTCAACCTGTCTACCTTATTGTTTTTGTTTTCCAACACAGACAAAGCCAGAACTACTGTAACAGGAATTAGTCGGAGGCAGTTTACACGTACTTATTTTTTACCATTACAAAATAAATTGGAAAAAGTTTGTAAAGGTTTTCTAATGGCTACATTGGATATCGGGGCAAAAATGTTGAGGTACACAGAAAATAATCAAAACTCTATTTTGAGAAGTGCTAATAAGGACGTACGTGGATCTTCTGCGCCCAAAAATAAAACCCCTGCACGATCGCAAAATGTATAAGAGATTTTATTGAGAGTCTTCCGGCAGTATGTTCACACTACTGCAGAAATAGCACTTCAAAAAAATATCTGCCTGAAGACTATAGCACAGTTAACAATGTTTATAGACTGTACTGTAGTTATTGCAAAGATAATGGTTTTAAAACAGTTTCAGATTTTATATTTAAAAAAAATTTGAACACCGAATATAATATTGGAATTCATAGGCCAAAAAAAGATAAATGCAGCATTTGTCTCCAATTTAAGGATGTGCCAAATGACCCAGAATTGAAAAGTCATCTAGAAGAAAAAATGGCCGTTGCAAAACGGTACGAAGCAGATCAGGTGAGAGCTACAAACGATAAGTCTTTTATCACCTGCTCTTTTGACCTACAAAAATTATTGAACACTCCACATGGGAAAAGCATGCTATTTTTTTATTCCCGAAAGTACGCCGTTTTTAACCTAACATTGTATGAAAGTGGAAATAAAAATGCTTTTTGTTATATGTGGGGGGAGACAGAAGGAAAAAGAGGCTCAAATGAAATTTGTACTATAATGTGGCACTATCTCAATGAATTGGATAAGAGAGGGGGTGTGAGGGAAGTTGCTCTCTACTACGACAATTGTGGTGGTCAGTGGTCAGCAAAAGAATTTCGCCATGCTGAATATG
Organism: Gerris buenoi; assembly: GCA_001010745.2. Taxonomy (NCBI): domain Eukaryota; kingdom Metazoa; phylum Arthropoda; class Insecta; order Hemiptera; family Gerridae; genus Gerris; species Gerris buenoi. The sequence goes on along the minus strand of KZ653768.1, from coordinate 28,107 downwards.
TTGAATAATTTTATTCAACAGTCGACCTCTGTTAAACGAATATCGTTAAATTTTTTATTAGCAGGGCATCCAATGATGACGGTGGACTCTGTCCATGCAGTCATTGAACGCTCAGCAAAAAACAAAACAGTATACGCCCCCAGCGAGTGGAGGACCATAGTCACAAATGCGAGGTACCATCCATTTCCTTATTCAAATGAAAAGGGAGGATTGGAAAGATTGGAAGACATTTTCTGAAAATTTTAAATGATCAAAAAAATAAAAAAATGGAGACAAATTAAAAATTTCACAAATACAAAAAAATATTTTCAAAAAAGAACATCCGTGCGAAGTATTTAGCAGTGCGATCGATTACTCAACGCCTAATACTTACTATTTTGAACAACGAACTCGTAGGTTGCGGACGAATGTAGACATAGTACCACAACAAATTTATAAGGATATGCCATTATCAGAGGCCAAATACAAGGATCTGATTAACTTATGTAAGAAAAATGCGATTCCCATCCATTTCCATCAAGAATGCTTAGCAATGCCGCACTCTACTGCCTCTCTTGATGAATTAATGGAAACTGATGACGAAGATTCTGTATAAATACTTAATTTATTTAACTTAACTTAAATGTAATTTTTTAAACTTATTTATTTATTTATTTTTATATTGTTACAGTTCTTTAATAATACTACAGTGTTATTATATTTGTTGTAATAATTTATACAAAAATATTGTGATTTAGTTCTTAACCTGTTTGTATTTTATCAACATCCCGTTTCAGCATTTATTAGAAAAAACTTACTTACTAAATGATAAGTTCTCCAAATTTAGACGATGAAATTTAGATTCCGATACGATACACCTTTAGCGTAATTTATACACATGTATACTGTTTACAAAGTTTTAGATGTAGCATAGATCCATAAGATTTACGGATTTTTTTTATTTTTTTTATGATATATTTTAACACATTAAAAACAAACTATTTTGTAGAATTTTGTCAGCTGTACCGCATATACACTTGTCATTCGGTAAAACATTTATTCTAACGATGCTATAACTTGTGTATATTTTTCCCTTGCGACGACACTGAGTTTACATCTTCTCGACACAGACTTAAGAGATTACTTCCGCGTGGTACAATATCTAGCCGACAATACCATATTGTATAATGTGTATACAATACACTCTCCAAAAACAAACTTGTATAGGAAACTTGATAAAACAATGTTTCTAATCCAAATAAAAAGTCTTTTAATTCTCTATGTTACAAGCAGTGTACGAAATAGAATAATCCACCCAAGCTTCAAAAGTAGGAACTAGACTCTGGTAAATGAACCTCTATATGCACACACGTGCTGTTTGTTATTAGGGGACCTTATAAAGAAATAACAATAAAATATACACTTATTCCTGTATATTTATTTATTTTACACATATAAACACAGAATACAACTTTTTTTTTTCTAGTAACAATGTTTTTAATTATATCTTACCTCATTTAGAACTAGTATACTAAAAATACATTATTTACTTTTATTTATTTGTTTGTATTTAAAAAATGGCATGTTATACACAAAATACAACTCTTTCTTTATTTTTACTTACAGTAGTTTTCATTTTATCCAATCTAATTTTCAACTTGTTATTTAAATCTACGTTAAGATCCTGTATTTCTTTTTCGAACCAGTAATTAGATACATACAACTCTTCCAGATTTTCAAATTGTAAAATATAAACGATCTTTATTTCGGTATTTTATTTGTTTTATTCCGTTAATAAGTAGTTGTGTTCCTTCTTGTAATTCTTCTGACCTACGGCATTGTGTTACTTTAATAACGCCTTTTATCACTTGTGTGGCCAACCTGATTATTATGATTTTTAACTGTCACTTTAATAATTTTATTTTTAGTGCCGGTTTTCATTTTGAGTCTGATTATAATGTTTTTTTTTTAATTTTGTGAAATAGATAGTATATAGTAGAGGTGGGTAATAACTGTTATTTGATGGTAACAGGTTATGAAGTTCCCGTTATCGAACGGTAACAGGTTCCTTTAACAGGTTATTGGATAATAGGTTTTAAGATCCCTGAGGAAGCTGAATGAGCAAAAAAAAAAAAAAAAAAAAAAAAAAAAAAAAAAAAAAAAAAAAAAAAAAAAAAAAAAAAAAAAAAAAAAAA
>KZ653767.1:37849-56194 GCA_001010745.2 Gerris buenoi | reverse complement strand
TTTTTTTTTTTTTTTTTTTTTTTTTTTTTTTTTTTTTTTTTTTTTTTTTTTTTTAAGGTAGATTAGGATTATGTAAGTTTTTTTCTTTAAATACGAGGTCTGTCTAAAAATAATCCGACATTGAATTGTATCCGCATAGTAAGTAGTGATGCTTGCCGACACCATCGTGCACAGTGGAAGGAGATAGCTCAACGCGCATGCTTGAGTTTTCTCGGCATTCCGGTGAGTCAGTTTTTGCCTGCTGGCCGCCGAGTGATAGGTTATGCCTGTTCGCTGTATTTTTATTTCTCTCAAAATGACAAAATAAGATGGGCAAAGGTACTGCATCAAATTTTGTCAAAAGCTTGGTGATTATCAAATTAAAAAAAAGGTGTTTGTAAGATTCAGCAGGTGTTTGATGTCAAAGCTATGGGGGTAACACAAATTAGGCCGGTCGTCCACTGGAAGTGACTACGCGCGACTAAGCGACTTGGCGACAACAGGCGACTATGCGCGACCTATCCGATTATTTAGAGTACCATATAACCTCGTCCTTCGCAAGCGACCTTGAGCAGGCGACTACAAGCGACAACAGGCGACTAGCGACTTGTCCCAATGAAATGGGATTAGTCGCTTGTAGTCGCCTGTTTAAATACCTTGTTTTCATTAAGCTTAGCACTTATTACTCGTATACTTAGATAGATTTCTTTTATCTTTTGTCTTTTACTACTTAATATTTATTAAAATTGACTAATTTAAAAATAATACATAATTTTATACATATTTTAATTCAATGTCATTTGTCCTACTTATTGTTTTTATAATGTTATTTGCTACCAATGTAATATCATTTAATTTTTTTTTTTTGGTTTTTTAAATTTTTTGTTGATTAAAAAGAGGTTAGATTAAACATTTTTTATATTTGTTAAAATGCATGGCTAGAATTAGCGGCCGCCCCAGGTTCAAGCATCTGCTTAAAAAAAAAAAAAAAATAAATATAACTACATAAATACGTATAAAAGTGTATAATAATATTATGTATTTCTATTGGTGTGAGGAATAAAATTATTATTTATTTCTTTATACCGGGTGTCCCAGCTAATATGGAACAGCGAAATATCTCCGGAACCAAGAAAGATAGAAAGATGCTGTTTTTAGGGTTCGATTATGGCTATAAATGTGCTTCTAGAAAAAATACTGAACATTTTTTGTGTTCAGCAAAAGTGTGTGCAGTACAAATAATAAAATAGACTATAGTTTTGGATTCTACGGCTAAAAATAAGAATTTTTTACTTTCTTGGAAATTTTTTGCTCCGAGCATTAGTTTGCCGTCTGGAAAGTACTGAACCTGCTAAAATTAAGTCCATTTTTCTGCTGAACTAATGGATTTAGGGGGAAAAAAAGTCATACAAAAAGTTTTTATTTTTTGCCGTAAAATACAAATCCATTCTTAAAAACATGCATTATTAGTAATTTTTTCACGTTTTGAGTCTTATGAACGCTCTTTTACGCAAGAAACAGTTACAAATAAGATATGTATTTTTGACTGGATTTGGATGGCTTGGAATGATTTGGAAAAAATAAGGCTTCCTATCCACTTTCTTTTATTATGCAAACTAAACACACTTTTGCTCAACACAGAAAATTTTCAGCATTTCTTCTGGAAGCGCATTTATAACCATTATCGAACCCTGAAACCCGCATTATTTTTTTATCAATCACAGTTCCGGAGATATTTCGCTGTTCCATATTAGCTGGGACTCTGGGACACCCTGCGTATTCACTATGGATATAGAAAAATTAATCACGCAAATTTATAACAAAACCCCACTATGTATGAGGAATAATTTGTATTATTCCCGCGTGATATTCTGACAGTTGGAAAAGTTTCTGAGGAAGTTAACGCTAGACGTTCCACAGGTGCTATTGTGTCCCTAAAATTCGAAATTTTGGTGATCGAGCGATATACACTTTTCGGTACGGCGCTCAAAGATGTGAAGAGTCAGTCGCGTGAAGTCGCTTACAGTGGACGACCCCTGTCACGCATAGTCGCCTGATTCAAGTCGCCTGTAGTCGCCAGGTCGCTTAGTCGCGCATAGTCGCTTCCAGTGGACGACTGGCCTTAAGGAGTCATTCAACCGAGTCAAAAATGGCCATACATCGGGGGAGGGAGGTCACAAACTGCTCAGAATGCAGCAGTTGCTGAGAGGATAGAAAATATAATGAGAGATTACCGTACGAAAATCGCCGAAGAGGTCGAGATCAGTAAAGATTCTGCACATGCAATTTTGCGTGATGATTTAAACATGAATAGAGTGGCTGCGAAATTTTTGGGCAAAGCTTTTGATGGCCGAACAAAAATTACTCCGTCTTAAGGTTGCACAGGCCTTGCTGAAAACTACCAACATTTAAACTGAGTTTCTGAACACCGCTATAACTGGAGATAAGTCATAGGTGAACGGGTACGATACAAAAGCAAAAGTACAGTTGTTAAAAAGAGAAATAAAAAAACAGTAGTTAGAAATAAAAATGACATGGAAACAAACAATCATTCTTAATTCTTAATTAATTCAAAATTCTAACAATTTACTTTAAATTTAATTTTTAAGTTTTAGGTTGGATTCATACTGCGGAAAGTATGAAAGTCTACGTTAAAGTCAAAGTTGCACGTTGAGGAGGTTCCCTTGCCTTGGACAGTTATGTATCTTGGACACTTGCCCTTAGGACATTTCCAGAGAGGACGTTTTTTCTGCAGAGATACAACTTGTCAGAGTGGATTTGTTGTGAGTTGGACTTGTGATTTGTCAGTGTGGAGCAATCCCGCCGTCACCAGCTACCATACCAGTGTTTAACATTTTTTTAATATTAAAATAAATTATTTTAAACTAAAATTATATCATATCACTATTTATGAAAAAGTAACAAATGCTGTTATTAACACTTTTATGTTTTTTTTTTTTTTAATTCCTCGTATATGTTCTTTATATAGAGAGAAAGCATTGTAATAGCGCGCATCACATTCACTTTGAGAATTTGTTGGATATACACGTTTTGAGGTCCCCCGAGTCTAAAAAAAATAGTTTTTAAAAAGTGACTGCCTGTCGCCTGTGCAGGCGTGTGGAGCATAAACTGATTGGCCAATTTAAAGTTAAGCTCTAAATACGAGGGAACTTCAAACACTTTCAACAATTTTTAGTAAAATGTAGTTAATTTAAATAAGTTAATTTAAATATGTAGTTATTTAAATAAGTTAATTTAATTTAAATAATAATGTAAAAATAATGTAATTTATAAATATGTGTAATAATAATGTAATGTTTATTCATGTAAGTTTTTTCCGAAAAAGGATCTAGTTCCATAAAAAAAAAAAAACGTAAAAGGTGTGAGGTCGGGTTCGATTCCCATCTTGGAAGAAGTTATTTTTAAGGTAAATGTGGATAAAATGTTCAATAACAGTTAAATGCAGCAAAGAGAACTCGAATTAACTAATAAATGGAAAACTATGGAACAAGTAATTATATTGATTACTCATATCTGAGAAAGTTTAGTAGGCGTTGTATCGCAAATACTTCATAAATATTTAAAGATTAAAAATAATTAAATTTATCACAAGTACTTTATCCTCCTTTTTCTCCCTTTTAGGCAGGATTAAAAGTCAGCCGTTCTAAGCTTGAATTACCTAATTATGTTTAATTGTAATTTAATTAAACAATAAAATAAATAATTAAAATAACAGGAAGGTTAAGCACTAGCTAAGGTTATACATATATCGATTACATTTATTATCATAAGATAACTAAATACAAGCCAAAATGTTAAGTGTTTTTCTAATCATTATAATTGTTTTGGTAGTTAAGTTGATTTTAAGTTCGAAAGTTTTCGAAACACTGCTATTTACTTTTTATTGTTGCTAAATTCTCTTACTTGATTATTCTAATTGGAATATTATCTGTGTACAAAGTACTTATATTAGTAATGACATGCTAATGTGTTATTTGTGATTTCACGCGGTTATTCTAATAATTGTGGTATTTATTTTCCCTCTTTTTCTACGTTATAGTTAACTATGAAACTTTGACTTAAAAATACTAGCGTGAAACAAACAATAACAAAAACAAAAAAACAAATACAGCCAATGAGAACGATTCTCAATTTCAGGTAGGAGAGGGGTGAAAAAACTAAAAATGTGTTATTTAAGAGGTAAAAAATCTAGGTGGAATGAATGTTATTTTTTTCTTTTGGTGTCACGCTAACCCGCTTCTCAGTCGCAGAATTAAGAGAAAAAATATAACAGCGCTATTCTCTTTCTTTACAAGAGGTTAAAAAATTGCAATACCGTGTCACATTTGAGGACAATTTGAAGAAAAGAAAAATAAGCAAGGTAAAACACACGCTAGAATATAGCTAGATAATGTCGTTGATTGTTACTCTAAGTATTAGCAATTTACACGTCGCATGCCCAGTCATTGGCAGTGCAAGATAACATATTATCAGTGCATTTACAGTACATATTCATTTTGAATTCTAGCCGTGAGACTCATTTTCACAGAGTCAGATGATAATGATCTGAATTACATCTACAATCTACCCTTAAAAAAACAAACAGAAAAAGAACAAACGTAAAACATTTTTTTTATAACATTAAAAATAATCATAAATTATATTCATAGAATTTATATTATATTACATAAGAATATATAATAGCCTTCACCTCACTCTAAACGCAGGGCTTATGCTAAGAATCAGTGGCTGTATCCTAGTGCTAACATATTATCATTATCATTTAGGCCATGTCATTCATTTAATACTTTACAGAAAATAACATTGCTGGGCTAAAGAAAGACAAGCTAAACTGTTTCCTAAGACTTTGACATTTTATAGTTTTACGCTGCCTGTAAATTTTCATTACTGTGCCCACATATTTCTATTGTCAAATTTTCTTTCGTTTTAAATTATCCCTTATTTTATTTTTCAGAATTTTCAAACTTCTAATTTTTTCATTGAGGACAATATTTTTTTTTTTTTATAATATTAAATATCCATTTACATTCATACTGAAAATTATGGAAAAAGATAGTTGCACGAGTGAGTATTATTGGACTGAATAGATAAAAACCTCCAAAATGAATGCTTAAATATAAAACCACACATAAATATATCATTTTAATATAAATTAAAAATCACAAGGAAGTATTTCCACCTAAGTACTTTTTAGGGTTTTGTTGGTTATATTAAGCATATACGTTATAGAATATAGTACAAATTATAAAAATAAAAAAGAAATTTAAAAAAGAAAAAAAGAAAAAAAAATCCTTTCCTATATAAAAGCATAAAATAAAAACACATGTAGATGGAAGGCTGAAAACTGAGTGGAGTAAGTTACGATGTGAAAGTAGTGGAGAACATCATTATTAAAAAAGTCTCTCCAAGTNAGTATTATATTCTTAGTAATAGATTGAATTATTTATAGTCCTAATTTTATTCCTAGAAGGAAATGGAAACTATTTATGCTAGGTGTACATGATAATAGGAACCATGCCATCAGCATGCACACCCCTTTCCAAAAATTAATCGATTTCGTTCAGCCAGTTTTTTGCTAGTTTTCAGAACTGGTGCCGCCCGTTAAAAGTTAAGGCTGGATCTGGGTTTCGGAATATATAAAATATAAAATTTCATATCCCTAAAATTTTGACTCATTGAACATTGTACTTTCTGAACATTGTATAGACTAAACTTAAATTTTTCATACATAAAGGTACAAGTTAAACAATAAATAAGAACTGTTATCAAAAACATAAAAAAGTGGTTCAATACCCTAATGGTGATTATGCGTCACTTTAGTCTCCCATTTAAAACTTAAATGGGGGAAATTAAGTTAAAATTCACTTTTGAAGGGAACCCTAACATAGTTTAGTGGAAGGCCCGTCGGCCGAAACATGTAATGACCAGCTTTACTTCCATTCGGTTATTTTAGCAATACGATGTGAAAGTAGTGAAGAACATCATTATTAAAAAAGTCTCTCCAAGTAAAAACGCGGGCAGACGTTTTTACGTGGAGAGACTTTTTTATTTCAATACTGAGTGGAGTATGGATCCCTCCCTCGGGGGTCAATGTTTGTTTTATCAGTAATAAGAGATAGTATCGTGAATTTAAGAGCAGTATTTATAATGCAAGTAGGAGTGAAGTGAGGTCATAGACTAAAGAAAGACCAGACTTGTACCCTGTAGATATCACTACTTTGATAAGCTGACTTCTTTAGAAAGGGGTCAGGAAGGCTCTTTTTAGGGTCCGTAGGCAAAACCAAGCACCTTTATATTTTCCTGCATTTAAAAATCACAAGGAAGTATTTCCACCTAAGTACTTTTTAGGGTTTTGTAGGTTATATTAAGCATATATACGTTATGAAATATCGTAAATTTAAGTAAATTTAGGCGTGTCACATTTGAGGACAATTTGAAGAAAAGAAAAATAAGCAAGGTAAAACACACGCTAGAATATAGCTAGATAATGTCGCTGATTGTAACTCTAAGTATTAGCAATTTACACGTCGCTTGCCCAGTCATTGTACAGTCCAAGATAACATACTATCAGTGCATTTACAGTACATATTCATTTTGAATTCTAGCCGTGAGACTCTTTTCACAGAGTAAGACGATAATAATCTGAATTATATCTACAATCTACCCTTAGAAAAAACAAACAAAAAAGAACAAACGTAAAAAAAATATTCTTTTATAACATTATAAATAATCATAAATTATATTCATAGAATTTATATTATATTACATAAAAATTATAATAGCCTNCAGCTTTTCTTCCATTCGGTTATTTTAGCAAAAAAGAACTAACAATGAAAATGAAAACATTAAAAACATCAGAGATGAGGCTTTCGCGTGATCCAGCCTTCAACCCGCGGTCATTAAACTTAAGCCACTCCTTGTCTCTTGCTTGCCAAAATATATTTTATTTATTTTATTTGGCGTTTGTTTTTAAAACTTTTATTCAATAGTAAAAACATGCTTTTTTTGTACTTTATCCACGAGTATTTTTCTTTCTATTTTAGAATTTTATTTTATTCTAAAAAAAAATACCGAAAAGGTTATAATAACAGAGTTTAACGTTTTTTACCAATTAAATTAAAGTGAAACAATTTTTTATTTTTTTATTTTTGTATTTATAAAATAAATTAGTTGTGTTTCTCAAAAATGATGGGAACTAGAGTTTCATTTGAGTTTCTTTCTTTTTGGTTAACCCACATCATTGGTTTTGGGAAAAAGTGAATACAACATTTCAAAAAATGTTTATTAAAATTAATATATAAAAAAACAAAAAGGTACAAACAGTACATAGAATACATTTGATGAAAAACCCGCCGAGGAGTGTCACGAGAGACAAAAATCGTTTTGACTTTTACCACAGTAAATATATTATATGATGCAGTATCATTGTTATTAAATATATGATCAGTAGTAGTCTTATTTATTGAAACCTCTTTGATATTTACCCAGGAACTTCTTTATCCTGTGAGTCCTATGNTGATGCAGTATCATTGTTATTAAATATATGATCAGTAGTAGTCTTATTTATTGAAACCTCTTTGATATTTACCCAGGAACTTCTTTATCCTGTGAGTCCTATGATTAATTGGAGCTATTCTTTCTGATTCCCATATTATCTAATAAATTCTCTTTAAAAATATATTTCAGCAAATTCTCATCGTTCTATTTTATTTTACATACATTTCTTTCTCCCTTAGGTCTTCGATTTCAAAAACCATAATGTATTTGATTTTTTTAAGAATTGCCTTATTTATTTTCTGTTTGAGAGAGCCTTGCACTCCATTGCTTCTCCCTATAGTCTTTATTTTCTAAGTGTTTGTCTGAAAATCATTTACTTCAATTTGCTACAATCAATATCCATCTTTCAACTACTGCTTCTTCCTTCTTTCTTTCTTCTATCTTTCAACTATTCTTTCTTCCGCTTTCCTTCTTCCGTCTTTCAACTATTCAGTCTTTTTTCTCATTAAGAGTCCTGCTTGACCTTTAGTTTTTTCGGGAGACTTATCATGACAGATACCTAAAAATTTTATTTTTTATTTCAGCATTGTCCGGTCCCAGACATGGCAGCAGGGCCATTTGCTGTTCCCCTATGAATGGCATGACGAATTATGTATATGAAATTTGAGAGACCTAGACTATTAGCTTATACAAGTGGATCTGAACTATAATGTAAACAAATTAATTAATCTTGTTCTTATATTTTAAATTTCGGTACTTCTTTACTTGGATACCCACTCTACGGTGGGTAACCAAGTAAATTAGGTAAAATTATATTTATTTATTTATTGTTTTATCATGGTGTCAGACAACTAGGTCATATACACCCAAGGTAAAATTATATAAAGAATTATATTAGTGCTCATATACTTCACACTACACAAATCAGTAATGGGCACATACGTACACATTCAATTAATTTTTCAAGAACCATTTTTAAAAATAAAAATCACACGGAGCACGGCACTCAAATGGTCTATTCACACACATGAGTCAAGGCACGTCTCCGGTCCGTCAGTTCCGAGAAGTATCAGCCACAATTATTTATTTGACAGTTAAAACAGTTAACCGAACTGTCAAAATCACATTTCTCTATAAAAATAGATTTGGAGAGAAATGCTGCGGCGGGCATTCCTTTACTTGGTTATCCACCTAAATTTAATTATTTATTATTAAATCACAAAGTAAAACACTCCTTTGTACCAAAATGCATGGAACTACTATCCCTTTGTCTTATGGCTTAGACGATGGAAATATTTATATCTGATATTTATATCTGTTAGTCATGATAGTTATGCAATGGATATTGTCACTTTTAGTAGCGGAAGTGTGATATTCTTTTGTCCCAAAGAAATATTTGAACATTCCCCAGTTAAGATTGTTAGTTAATTTAAATAAAATTCCAACACAATAATGTCAACAAACAGTGGGTAACAGCACAGAAGAAACAAGCAAAGAAGGAAACAAGCAAAATCTTGCCACATCCTACCTAATTAACTTGGTTTCCCCCAACTTGGTTACCCACTCTAAGGTATTTAACCAAGTAAAGAAGTACTGATTTTGTTTTGTTACTGTGTGGCTCCCTGTTGACAAAATCTTGTCAACAGTTGGGGGGGGGGGCTAATTAACCCTCTCCTAGTCCTCCAATGAAGCTGGAACTTAAGACATTGACTCTGAATTCTTTAAGTTATATTATAGTCTCATCAAATAGTTATTTTTTATCCATAATTAATGCAATGACAGCCAATTCCTTTTCCGAAAACTTCATTACCAAAATATAAGTAGGACGACTGAAAAATTACTAATGGATGGGTGTGAATAGAGCCATTATTTTGACTGACACTGACTGACGACGGTTTTGATTCGGAATGTTGCATATACTCGTACATATACATGATATTATAACTGATGCATGTGAAAAGACCTTTCATATGTCATATGTTAAAATAGCATTATCATGTCCAATATTTTCGTTTAACTGGAACTGGAGTGTTGAAATTTAATAACCGACGCGACGTGTATATAATTAAGGCATCTCATCACCCTCATAATTTAATTTGATATTGTGGTTAACAATCAGGATGAAAATTTTCAATGATAACTTTCCTCATTCGTCAATAATGCATTTCACGAATATGTTTTCCTGTGGGAAATTCTTTTATATTCCAAAAAAAAAACGCTTGTTCATGCAAAAAACTATTGGATAAAACTTACTGTTCGGTTGAAAGGATAACATACGTAAAAGTTTAAAGCACAAAACAGCGGAGGAAATACATCCGCCTAAAAAATTATTCACAATGAAGCATCACTCCTTCATACATCGCCCCCACATTAGTACCACTAACAAACCCAACAAAAACCTCCCTTTTACCTCCTAACCCTCACCAACCACATCACTCACCTGACCTAACTCAAACAGCCTAATTCAAATCTAGTATGCAGGGGAAAACTCAAGTTGAAAGGATAAGCAGGGAAGTCCATTTCGAGCTTTCGTATTCAAACACGGCTCAACGGGAGAAAAAGGTGCATTTTCAAATAAAAGGTAGAAATGGAACTTAAAGGCTAGACAGGTAATGCAGGACACCTAAATGGCTAAGAGTCAAAAATCGGGTTGTCTAACCGAATAATGATAACACCTTATTACAACAGTACACGATAATAATAACAGTCATGGTACATGTTATACTTATGTTAGGACTGTCATTTCACGACATTTTTGAATGACAGGTTGGGACCATTTATTAAATGTTTAATAAGAATTTTATTACAGCTAACTATATTGAATATTATTTAAAAAAAAAGAAGCGAACTAACTGATACCTAGTTAGGGTTTGTAGACAAAAACAAGGACACTTCTTAAGCCCCCTTACACGGTCAAAATGTTGCGCGTTTGATGTGTCTGGCCTAAATTTGCCCGACATCAGGTTTGCGCAAACATTTTACGAAAAATGTTTGATCGTGTATTGGGGCATGTATACATTCCTTTGCTTGTATGTTTGTGTGTAACGCACCTGATCTCCTGAATTCCCCAAAACAATCATTTGAAACTTTGCAGTAATGTTTTTCGTAATGAACTATTAACTAGAAAGGTATAGAGAAGCCCCAAAAATCATTTCTCGAGAATTACGGGTTGAAGTTGAAGGTTTTTAATTTATTTTTTTAATGGCAATACGTCATATGGGGGGTTAAATGAAATAGAAAGACAACCTGCGTACACATATCTATTTTGTTAAGTTACTGTACCAATACCAATTCAACCTGCGCCATTGCATTTTTCGTGCTGTTAATGCACTTTTCGACTTTTTTTTTTTTTACAATTCACACCGCTTTGTATTTAACTTATTATTTTTACTTCATTTTTTATCAGTTATGAGGTTTTTTTTATTGTTTGTTAAATATTAATGGTTGAGAATAAAATTAAAAATTTATTTGAAAAATAAAGTCTAGAGTTGACAATACCTGATTAAATAAAATCCTGTGCTGTGATCCTGAAGGGGTTGGCTGGGATTTAGACGAAGACTTAGAGAACCAGCCGGAGGTGGATGCGACGACAAGCAGTGCTGCCAACAGGAAGATGATGATGATGAAAAGTGTAACCAGTTTACTCCGAGAAGACAGTACCATCGCCATGATGTCTCACTTCCCACTATAAACAAATATAATCAAATAATACATCAGTGCTTTTGCACACTGCAAAAAGGTACGCAATTTGTGATAGTGAGAGACACCAAGGGATGTGCCACGCAAGCGTGACACATAGGNCGAGCAGACGTGGTAAATAATTTAACCCACACGGTCACGCTGGCTATCCGAATTAAATATTAGTACAAAAATTTACTGAGTGCAAAAAATATGTGTTGAAGGGAGCGTAGCCAACTGCCTACATTCAACGAAATATGCACCGTGCCTGTGTGTGTGTGTGTCAGAAACGTGTGACGATAACTTGAGGAAAGTTGCCCGATATTTTTAAAATTTGGTACACGACATGCTCATTTTGCCAATGCCTAGGACAAGTTTGTTGGACAACGTTATCCACCCAAGCCTTCTGCATTTTAAATTGGAATTTTAATACGGGAAACAATGCTAAATTCATCTATTTGATGAGAGAAACATTTTTAAGGAATAGTACTTTCTCTTTACTACAATCATCTCATCATGATTTAATATTTCCTTAATAGTCAATATCATTGCATTACGCTCGCTTCAATAAAGAGCCACGCGATGCTTAGCTTATTTATTAATTCATTTAGTGTGTTCATCACAATGACTGCCATGAAAACTTTGTTTCCGCTGTAGTTTTAAAGGTATATCGATTAAAAACTTCGATTTTAAACTTTTTTCTGCTTCCAAATAATTAATATTAATTGTAGCATGTCAAACAAAATGGCAAAGAGCTATGTTGCTACTGGGGCATTCAGTCGAAGTTGAGTTTTTAATAAAGGAATATCCAATTTACCTGCCACAGTGAAATTCATCAAACTGGCTAACACAGACGGATGATTTAAAATGTACATAGAGGAGAGAATTTGATATTAAAACATGGGCATTTTTTAATTACCTTTAACATTGTTGCCTTCTTAGGTATTTAATATAAATTACCTGTTAGAGTTTCCCAGGAAAAGTAATAAGTGAATGACATAAAAGAGATTTTAGCTTACAAGTTTCTCACTTTGGATTTTGTTTCAATATAGGTTTAGGTGGTATAGAGTGTTGATTACGTAACTTTCAAACTTTCTGCCCCCAGCTAGATGGATAAATAAAAGGATGGAGAAATATATAACTGTACATTACGTGTCCAGTGCGGAAAATACTCGTAGCATTCTGCGCGCGAGTGTTGAATTTTCACCCGAGCGATAGTAGTAAAACCACACGAGCAAAGCAAAATGCAGTTTTCACACGAGTTGCGTACTTTAACTACGATTGTTGGATTTAAATAATAAATGCAGAAAAAAAAAAAAAAAAATCCTGTACATAAGTTCGTATTTCTCTTTTGCTAAAAGTGAAATTAATTCATTAGATATATTTTGTGCAAATTAATTATTTTGGGAGGCGTATCATTTTTCTCATTTTCGTCATAATCACTTAAATCAAAATCACTCATTGTTTTTCACTTAAAACTCGATATAAACTGTTACTTTAATTTAACAAAAAGCAAATTAGTTTTGTTCAATGTAAACAAAATCGCTAAGCGTGCGTTAAGGTGAAGAATTTTTTTTTTTACCGCACAAGGGCGGAAAAAAGAGGAATTATGAAACGTGCATGCGCAATGAATACAAGTACGTAAATAATCACTTTCTACGCATCTAAACAGACATACAATGTTTATATTTCGTATTAATCGTAGATACATATTTTTGTATGTAATATAATATCTGATCAATTTTTATTCTATGATTGAGACATATTACATCGAATATTAGATTTTTTAAGGGAAAGCGGAAGTCACCATAACTTTATTGTTATTAAAGTTTTTATTAACCGTACTTAACTAATTTTCATTAAAATCTTCGCAACCGAGAGAAGTAAAATTAAAATAAAAATTATACTATTCATTTGGGGACTGGCACTGGGAAATTTTTACTGCTATAATGAATCTATATATGTATATACTTTTATACAGTAGGTTCAGTAGCTTTAGTTTTCTACAGCGCAAAGTGCAGGCGTACAAAAATGAATGTACTCAGACAGAGGACCTTAAAACGGCACGCTTTAACATTATTGTTGTATATAAAGCAGGCACTCCCATACGTCTCTTTTACTTCGTTACCCATTTTTATTGATGTTCATAAAATGTTGAAAAGTAGGAGACCCCTCACAACAAGTTAATTAAGAAAGAGCAAGTAAAAAGGATAAAAAATGAAAGGAGTAAACGGGAAATAAATTATCTTGGAGCATTGGCTTCCGCGGTTAGTTTCTTAATGGAGTTCTAGGTGTTTTCGGTGGTGACCTCGTCATAGTGGCTGATTTTTCCGATGTTTCGCCTGTTATGCTAGAGGCATCTCCAGGGTAGAGCATGCTGTACTGATGATGCTAGTCCACGTTGTTTCTGTCATCAGTTCAGCATGCTCTACACTCAAGATGCCTCTAGCATAAGAGGCGAAATATCGGAAGTATCATCCACTATGACGCGGTCACCACCGAAAGACCTAGAGCTCTATTTGGAGATAAATTGTATACTGTATACTACCTTTAATTGTAACAAACATTATCTAATCGTTAAAAATGTATTTGCTATTTTTACCGTTATAAATGGTTCAATGTGACGTTAATTATTCGTTTATAAGATTAATGGGAAAATTAACAAAGCATTTCTGCCTTTTAGTTGTAAAATCCATTCACATTCTAATGATAAACGAATTCCAAGAGAAAAATGTTTGTTAACAGGCGTAAAGAAAAATTAATCGAAATCGGAAAACTCTAAAAAGCAAGTTACCGGAAAAGAATGCAACGAAGTCACGCTAAAAAGTTTCCTAAAAGTAAAGGCAAAATATCGTGCGTGTGGAGTATGAGAAAGTCCAGGATTTAGTGAGTACTTAAGGGTTGTTCTCAATAGGTATAAACGTTTTCTTAATTACAGGCCTTTAACAGAAATGCTCTTCCACTTGGTAAAAGCAGGGGTGTTTAGGAGGAACTAAGGACGGGAGAAGTGCACACAGGGCTAACTCACTCTAGCGTAGAACAAGCGAATCAGTCACGCTTGAAGGTTGCTAACAGCTGCCGCTACCTAGCAGCCAATCTGCTAACTTAGCCGTGACCCAGAAAAAACAAATTAAGAAAAGAAAAATTCTTGGGTTGTAAAATTCCTTGCGAGTTTTTAGACGACATTTTTATCTCATTTCTCTTTTGATTATACGTTCCTAAACTGTGCCATCATTATTTGTAAGAATTTAATAAATTTTTTTATGCTCAATATGTCTTGTAATAGTTATTTGTGCAACTAGTGCGGAAAGTGGCACTTTGTTGGACTCGAGAGAAATATTTACGCCTGAGCCAAAGGCGAGGGCGGAAAGGTTTCTCGAGAGCAGCAAAGACACTTTAAGCTCGAGTTGCACATTACATTTTTCCTACAGTTAGTTTTTAATCTTTTAATAAATTGAAAATAATAGAGTGTTTGTCAACATGTATAAAAGGTTTTACAGTATCAAGTAAACCAGCTGTTCTGTTTATAGACAGTGTTGCCTTTTTTTGCCAGATTATTTTTTGCAAACTTATTTCTCATCATAACCCTTAATCATCACATTTCATTCTTTATATTAGATTTTTTATCTTCACTTTTTATGCTTAGACATTTTTATATTTGATATATATTGTTTAAATCGTGAAGTTAGTCAAAAAATAACCATTAGTTGTCATTGTTATTATAATTATAATTTAGATTATTAAATCTTTGTTTAGATTTAAGTTCTTTATGTTCGTAAGTTGGAACACTGGAGTGCGGTAAAGTAAAATGAGTGCGGTAAAGTAAAACGAGTGCGGTAAAGTAGTAAGTGCAGGATCTGCTGTTTTGCGTACTATTTTGAGTGCGATAACGACCACTTTATCGGTCAACTGTAGGAAAAATATATAATGTAATGCTTCGATAAATGCTTGGGCTGGGGCAAAATCGTGTTTGGATTAAGTTTTTAGCCGGTGGAAAAATATATGCATGATATATATGTATAGAACAAGGAGATAAGTTGGGAATAAGATTCTTGAGGAGAGTAAACATGTATATCATACAAGCGTTTTAAAAGGTCATTTTGAGATAATTGCAAAGAATTCAGTTGTAATAGTATTAGTAAAACGATAATACTAAGCAAAATTGTATTATTGTATTCGATTGTATTATATTTACTTGTATTATACATATTTTACTTATATTTACTTATATTGTATATATTTTGCAGGTTTTGAATATTGAAGAAAAATACTACTGCTTCCAAGCTTACCAAAGGTGACGCAAGCTATGTGATCGTATTAGGGAACGATTTTTTATTTTTTATTTATTTATTTATTTTTTATTTTTTTGAAAAAATCTGCTAATTAGTGCGGCCCATTCGACAAACCATCGAAATTTCTTAAATAACGGAAGAGTGCTATTAAAATTATGTCTTGTGTAATAAAAAAGTTTGCTCTTATGTGTTAGGGAAACCTACGAGCGCAAAAGGTTGGAATTAATTTTGGGACCAAAATTGGGCTAATTGTAACCTAATATCAAAATTTCCTAAAAATCAAACAACTAGTTTTTAAGATATGGTGGTTAGCAAAAATATTGAACAACATACCGGAAGACAGTCACAGAGTAAAAATGTTCCCTGATTACTGAAACGGGTTATTTTTTGAAGTTAGAGACAAAAATATTAGAATCTTCAAAGAATCTCAATGCTTTCGTTCCTTTCGGTAAGCTCAGGAGCAAAATGGGCGGGGGATTAAATTAATTAGACAATAATGGGCTGTAAACGCAAAAGATGATTATATAAGAAGTAAGGAAGCTATTTACCACAGTAATTTTCCGACGATTTTTTATGAACTGATTTAAAATAAGCGCATAAAATAACTCACAACATTTAATAATTTAACCAAAATAAGCAAACACGAAATCATTTTCATTTATTTTCAAATACAGCATTACAGTTTTATTTATTATCGTATAATATTTAATGCATCATGAATTTATCTTTATATTTACCTCTAAATACTTGGCCACATAAAATTAAAAAACCATTGACCCAAATTTGATCCATATTGGTATATCCAAGAATATATTGAATTGGTGAATCATTGTTGATTATGGTTTGACCTCTGGTTCGTTAATATCTTAAATTTTTGATTAGTTAACTATCGCTAGGACTCCAGGACTGATAGTCTCCGAAAAGGGCGAATGCTGCTTTGAAAAAATAATAATAACGGGGAAAGAAAATTTCTTTAATTCGTGTTAACCACAAAATTATGAAAAATACATAGCAACGAGGTATGCATAAAGTTAACAGAGAAAAGAAACCTTTAATAATGCAGAGCATAAATGAAATTGGAAAGTGTGCTTTTAGTACACACAAAGAGCTAAGCAATATAATATAATAGACGAGTTAATTAACCAGTATAATCGACTTAACGGTTTTTAAGATGGCGGCCGTTCAAAAGTTTCTAGCTATAGCTGTTGAAAAGTTTATAATAATGACGTTAAACAAACAGCTTTAAATACAGTATTATCGTCAAACACAATTAAGCAATTTTGAAGTCTCTAGATTAAACTATTAACCCAAGATATGAACTTTAATTAATTTATTTATTTTATTTTTATTATATTAATTTTTTATTTATTTATTAGTTAAAAAAATATAGAGAGGGGAAATGCAAATTTTAAAGAGTTGATGTCCTCCCCTTGGAAGAGGAGGAAACCAATTTTGAATGAATTCAATATCCAACATGACAAATTTCAACCCCTTGTTTTGACAGACAATTATTTTAGGGCTTCCCAATATTTTACCCTGAGTTTTATTTACCCTATATATTTCTTAACTTTTACACATAAATGCTAAGTTTCAAATATTTGTGTTGAGTACTTTTGGAAATACAGGTGTGTTAAAGACAGACAGAGAGGCAAATGGACAAACGAAGAAAATTATATAAGGGTCCTCAGTTTTGGGCAGAACTTTTAAAAATTACATTAAGTACCAACATTGTCCAATAAAAAAAAAAACAATTTAAAAATAAATCAACAAGTTGAATAGAGCTATTTAAACGCAATGTATTTTTCAATATTGAACTAAACTCTTTAAAATGTGAAGGGGAAACGATAGAAGGTAATATTGATGGTTAAAACACAATAGAACGGATTCACGTTATGATTATAAAGAGTTTAAAGGAAGCTTTGAAGTGTCAGTAAACGGTTTAAACCCACCATCCAGAGTCATATTTCAATCCACTGGGGTAATCACACTATGTGGGAGAGATAGGGTTAAAAATTACCGCCTCAATTTCACTTATACCACCCTCCTCTCAACCAATAAACAAAACCTGCAGCACTATCTATATAAAAAATAATTTGTACAAAAAACAACAACAATGGGAGAAACATACTAAAAAAATAACAACTAAAAAACTGAAATAACAATGGAGCAATTGCGACACCCTGGGGAACCCCCACCAGCATGCCGACACATCTACCGATCAATCATATTAAACAAACGAAAGGTTAAAAAAAGATAAATTTTAAAATATAATCACATAAAAGTATTACAGGAAAATGGAAGTATAAAACATTAATAAAAAATAATTAATATAAAAATTCCATTTTTAAAAACTGGTCTTATGTATTTTTTTTTTTAATTTATTTTTTTTAAGGTAGGTATTCTTTACCGTAGTTGTTTCTACGTGCAAAATTTGGGGAAGATTGAATGACGGAAGTGGTTCAAAATTGGGGTAATTGGTGTGCGATGAAACTTAAAAAGCAATGAAATATTACGCCATTTTGTTTTTTTATTATTATTATTTTGGTTTCTGTATTCTTCACCTTAGTTGTTTCTACGTGCAAAATTTGAAGAAGATTAAATGACGGGAAGTGGTTAAAAATCGGGATAATAGGTGTGCGATGAAACTTAAAAAGGTGCGGGGGTGTATTTTTCTCTGTATGTCTCTCGTAGTTATTGATAATTGTAATTTGGATTATTTAAAATTTAATCTTTCCGTAGTAATAAAACTACCAAAAATTTAAAAATTGAATTTCTAAGAGATGTACTAGGCAGTGGCGTACCAAGGCGGGTGCGGGGGGATAAGCGTTAATTCTCGGTCTAGTTCTGTTGCCGTGAATATTTGGCTCTCTAGATTTGT
>KZ653767.1:10469-22038 GCA_001010745.2 Gerris buenoi | reverse complement strand
TACGAAAAAATTCACTCTACCGCCGCCAAAGAATTTTCACTTCAAAAAGCCTAATACCTCAAAAACTAAATGAGATAGTAATTTAAATCAAATTATAATCATTATTAACACTGGGAGACAGACAGAGAAAAATAGACTCCAGCGCTGGGATACAAACAAATCACATTCGTACAAGAATTGGTTATGATCCAGACCGAAAAACTAGTTCGTTTATCTTTTCACTTTATTTATACCATTTGAAAGCTTATGCGAAGTGCAGAATTTTTCCATTCATATGCTTACTCAGGGTGGAGCCTGTTACACGGGTTTTTACAGTAACATGAATACATTTAATATCCCCTTAAGGCCCCATACACAATCAAACATTTTGCGCGAAATGTTAGCGCAAAAATGTTTTGCAAACCGGATGTCGGGGAAATTTAGTTAAAAATCATGTTTGCTCAAACATCAATCAGCCCCATACACGGGCAAAATGTTTGACCATTTATTATCACAGATACAGATAGTGAAATATGTGACATGTAAGTTGGTTGCGATATGTAAGTTGGATCCACTGTTCAGGGGCAGTGGATAGAATTATCCGATAGTAATCGGAACTTTTCCTCACTTGAGGAAGCAGCATTTGACGTGGTCAGTACTTGGATAGGTGACCGTTCTGAACTAATAAAAAACCATATTTTTAATACCTATATTTTATTTTATTATTTGATGTTTGGCGGTATTTTGACAGATGTAATCAAACTTTGACGTCACCAAAATCAACGCACTAATAAATAACTATATTCGCTTATAACTTAAATGGAATTTCATCGGGGTTTTTTTTATAATTGTATGTCAAAATCCTATTTACACTTTCTGTATTATTAACCATCAAAATTTAAAAAATCAAAAATTTATAACTTCAAAATGGTGGCCAATATCAAAATGAAATTTGGCGGGCTTGTTTTTCATACAGAGAGGTACATTAATGCCAAATTTCAAATCGATCATGACCATTTTCGATCCGAAAAATTTGATTTTCCGGGCGGCACAACTACAGGTTAGGACTGATTTTTCTGCTAAGTTTCAACTCTCTAGGTTAAATACCTTGGGCGCTACGATGTTAACACACATACACACACACATACATATTATGTCATGCTGAAAACCACTCAGGAGGTCTTAAAAACACCTAAAGCGGTTAATTCCGTTGAAATCTCGAAACAAAAACTTTTGGTGAAAACAATAATTCTCCTACTATTAGTAGTAAAGAAAAGTAAAAATATCACAATTAAAACTTTAATATTTCATCTTACATAATTGTTATGTGGGGGAAGGGGTAAAAGTGACACCTTTTTGGAATTTTTTTGCCAGGTAAACGGCTATAAGTGAGCTAAATTTCAAGCTATATAGTTGACATTAATATTATAGTCACCTATAATATTAATGAAGAGTGTATGAGTCATTCATTCAACAAAAATGCAAATTTTAAGCTCTCCCCTTTCGAAAAGGATTAATATTAAGGGCTCAACTTTTTACAGTGTCCTAAGCTGCTTAAGCTTAATATATGTTTTAAATGCCCATCTAAAGACGAAGTAGAGATATGAGGGCGAGAAATACCGGGTGTATTGTTTCAAGTGAAGATGCGCTGCATGCTTTAGAACATGGCATGCGCACGCCCGTGCGCTCATATTTGGTGCCAATGCATCGAAATCTGAAAAATTTTTCATTTTTGTCATTTTGACTGACAGCAAAGTACTTAATGATTTTTATAAATTTAATTTTACATAGGATAATAGGACTGAATTTCGTACTCCTATTATTGCTTTTCGTTAGTTTCAACATTTTAGCTTAAAAACCATGAGATTTTTTGCGTGTTACAGAAGTATTAATAAAGTTTTTTTCAATTTCATTTTAATTATAACTTTAAAAACAGACTGCCATGGTGTGGCACATAGCTTCCTCACATCATACCTACGTACTTTATTGATTTTATGCTTTCACAAGCCATTATTGTCTAATTTTACAAATACATATCAGATAAGTATTTTTGAAGCTAGGTGTAAATAAATAAATGTTTGTGCGCATGTATGTGGAAGAGAGACAAATAGGCGTAGTCGGTTGAAACTTTTATGGGACCAACAATGGGCTAATTAGGACCTACCAATCAAATTTCATTTAAATTGGGCGTGTAGTTTTTAAGACGGTGATTCGCAAAAATTGAACGACAGACAGACACGAAACCAAAAATGATGCCTGATGTCTGAAACGGATTTCTGTCTTGGAATTTTTGAAATAGGACACAAAAATGTTTCGTTCTTCAAACGATCACACAGCTTCCGTTACCTTCGGTAAGTTCGGAAGTAAAATTGTTTTTTATTATCTATATATATAAAATCCAAATACCACTCACTGACACATCACGATATCTCTGAAACCACTGGACCTACGACCATGAAATTTTGTAGGTGTGTTCCTCTTACCTCCTAGGTGCTCGCTAAGAAATATTTTAAAAATCCGCCATCTTGATTCAAGATGGCGGCCATTTATATACAAAATTCGACAAGACGATATCTCCGGAACCAATTGTACTAGAACCTTGAAATTTAGAAGTTGGCTTCCTTTTATGAAATTAGTAACTTTTGATAAATAGTTTACCAATCGGGCATTTTGATTCAAGATGGCGGCCATATATATATAAAAGTTAACGAATGTATGTTCTTTATAAAAATCTACAGTTGTAGTCAGATCTTGATGAAAATTTGCACAATTGGCCTACAAAGCAAGGGGAAAAAACTGTCAACATGAATTTTCGAAATTTAATTTTTGTACACAGGGGTACGGGGTACAAATGTCAAAGTAATGAATACCCTTCATGATGCATATCGTTGAAAAGCTCTTTAAGAGGACAGTAATTGTTGTTATGTACAGTTTTATCATATTTTCACTTAGGAGGGGGGTAAAATTGAAAAATATAGCTATATCTTATATAAAAAGAAGAGTATCCGTATGAGGGTATGTCTTTTATCCTAATTTGATGAATATTTACACACTTTTTCTTCAAAACAAGGTGAAGGTCACTGCCTACATGAGATTACGAAATTAAAATTTTGGTACACAGGGGTACGGGGTACAAGTAATGAATACCCTTCATCTTCATGATGCATATCGTTGAAATGCTCTTTAAGAGTACAGTAATTGTTGTTATGTACAGTTTTGTCATATTTTCATTTAGGAGGGGGGTAAATTTAGGATATTTGCAAATTATCTTATCAAAGAGGAGGGGGATATAAGTAGGAGGGATAGAATCTAGATATTCTCGCATAGTAAAATAATTTGTATGCTTTCCTGATAGTTTATAAACTTATCAAATTTAAAAACACTCCGTAGCGAAGCACGGGTATCCAGCTAGTAATTAATAAAATATCGGTCAGAGACAACTCAGACAAACTTTTTCATATACGAGTTCATAATCACTTGCCCCAATGTTTTTGTTGGTATTTAATTATAATTGAACATTTTATCAAAATATATCATAAAATAACTTCTTCTCTGCGGGGAATTGAACCCGGGCTCTCTCTGTCAACGTTTTAAGCAATCTTCTCACGAACTAGATTGTTCCCGGAAAAACTGTTTATATCGTTAGATTCGTATTAAAATGGACTGCATTTTAGAATTTTATAATCGAAATCATCGGTTTTCAAGCAGTTTTTCAAGAAATATATATATATATTTTTTTTTTTTTTTNAGGCGCCAATTGCACGCCATGCCAGTGTACATTGGGCCATAAGTTTTTTTATTTTTTTTATTTTTACATACTGTTTATAAGTTCAAAGAACTTCTAACAGGTGAGTACGCACCATTCAGTTACAATAGTTAAATTAACAATACAAAATATAATTTAATTTTAAAACTAATAATATAAGGAACAAGGTAGCATTTCTGTTACAAATAATAAATACAATGAATGACTAAACCTTAGAACTAGATTTAGAGCAAAAATACTACATAGATAGATTTTAGGACGTAAACATATCTAGTTGTTTAGATCTCCGTTACTCAATAATAACACTAGGTATTTATTGAAGGAGTTAACTAATAATAATAAACAATGATAACATATCAGTTTTAAATATTATTTCCCCCCATTTCATTACTTTAGATCATTACTGAGCATTTGCTTTTAAAAACAAAATATAAATATAAACACATTCTTTTCTCTGCTTAGTTGATAATATTATTTATTTATTATACACTTTTCCCCATCTTCATTTTTCCAATTTAATGTATTCACTTAATTTATTAATTTTATCTACTTTTTCAATTAATTTATTTATTTAATTTATTTATTTTATTCATTGATGACAAAGGCTCGTAGCTTAAGCGAGACACTAAGATAATAGAATAGGTCAAAAAGCTTCTTTTTTTCTTTTATTATAAATATTGCCTTAGGATTAGAGGGGTCAAGATATTTGGCTAGGTATTTATTCCTAGTTTCTTGGTATAT
The DNA here is from genome assembly GCA_001010745.2 of Gerris buenoi. Classification (NCBI taxonomy): domain Eukaryota; kingdom Metazoa; phylum Arthropoda; class Insecta; order Hemiptera; family Gerridae; genus Gerris; species Gerris buenoi. The sequence goes on along the minus strand of KZ653767.1, from coordinate 17,552 downwards.
TGGACATTCTGTGAGGAAATGGATAAGGTCTTCATTGCTTCGAGTATTACAGAGGCTACACGTCACCTCGGGATCCCATGTGTACTTACAACCCTTGTGATAAAAGTAGACTCTATTTGCCCAACTAACTCTCATCTGGCTGATCAGTCTCTGCTTCTCTATCTCTACTTGCCAAGATAAGTATTCCTCGACACCCTCGTCTATTTTTATATGTTTGTACAGCGTATTGTAGCTTGAGTTGTAAGCACACTCTATATCTCTTGCAAAGTACTGCTCCTTGTAGGCCTTAACTACGTCGTCCACTGCACCGGACACACTATCACTCGTGCAGTCGTTCCACAGATGGCTGAAACCTAGCCCGCTAATCAAATCTCTGAGTTGGGTGACCCAATTATATTTGACCGAATCGCCGGGTAAATCACTTAGATGAGCAAGTCTATCGTAGATTAGCCTCGGGTATCTTCNGGGCTCTCTCCGTCAACGTTTTAAGCAATCTTCTTACGAGAGAAGATTCACGAGATTGTTCCCGGGAAAACTGTTTATATCGTTAGATTCGAATTAAAATGGACTGCATTTTAGAATTTTATAATCGAAATCGTCGGTTTTCAAGCAGTTTTTCAAGAAATATATATAATAGAGTTTTTGGAGGGTAACGCCCCCACATTTGGGACTAAAATTCATTTATCGATTTCACCTCAAGGTGTGATTTTTGTAAACATGTATGCCAAATTTCGTCAAATTCGGTGCAGTAGTTTAGGCTCCAGGCGTCCGCACAGACAAACGACAGACAGAGATTTTTTAAAAACCAATTTTTTGAACTCAGGGGACCTCAAAACGTGTAAATCCATCAAATTTTCGCGCCATCACTATACTTTCTCTTTATATAAGAAAGTAAAAAATACAACACTTATATATTATAAAAAATCTTGCTGTTAATTAGATTATTAGTACTGTTATGGGTATTATATATTTAAATGAACCGAAAAAAAAAAAAAAAAAATCTTATCAATTAGTAACGAGGTTGAACCAAGGTTATTGATCTAGGGGAGAGGAGTAAGGTTATTATGCAGTAGTCGGTAGGGAAGCAAATATTCATACAACTTGTTCTTCTGCCCATTCCTTTTATCCCCCCCTTAAGTCCACTTCACTTCTAAAGTTCCGTAGCTTTACCGTTAGCAGATTTATTATTTGTCCAGCAATTATTTATGTGTAGTCCGTTAGACGATTTGCGTTTGTTATGTTATCTGAGCAAAAACCTTAACCTCTAAGATTTGACCATGTACAATTGTAAGGGGAAAAATTATTAGAGATAAAATTATTAGAGATAAAAGAGTTATAAATAAAAGCTTACTTTGATGTATAATCGTCATCTTCATTACTAAACATTTGAGACATTCAAAATAAACGAAAGAATAAATTATAAGATCATTATCATGTCGCAGAGACGGAAAAGAAGAATTATAGCAGTTAGCTGATATAATTGGACAGAGCTGTGACTTGACTATTCTGAAGTCAAATTCTTACTTCATTAATACACATTAACCCTTCGCTTTACAGTTTAAAATAGCACAATAAATAAGAATACATTTCAAACAAGGTGTCTTAAAACCAAGGTAATAGAAAATGTAAATTTTTAAAGAAGGTGATATTTCTTTATTTGGGATATTCTCTCACCTGAAATTTTTATTGTTTAAAATTACATCAAATACAAAGTTGACAGCACACTCTGACTTTAAAAATAAAAACATATCAGGGTTAGCGTTAGGATAAAAACGCGATGGAGAGAAAAAGGAACAAATTATAATTTCCTACAGCATATTTACTAATGTAATTGCATTTTAGCAATTATTTCCTTACATTTCTTATGAAAAAACTAGCTAAAGTACCTGGCTTAACCCAGGTGTATTATAGTTATTTTATGTATACCTTACACTGAGCTTAACGAAAAAATGGTGCAGATATAAGCTCTATCGCAGAAGTGGTTTAACCTTTTTAATAATTATTTTCTTGCATAAAAAAGTACATAATTTATTTTTTGAACTATATACAAAATAAACAGGTCAAGTGTGTGGTAGTCAGCAAACAGCGAGGGGCCGTAGGCCACACTGTATACTGTATAGTTTAAGTAGTACCCCTATTGATAGTGTTTTTTAAAATGCTAAAAAGCTTACTTTGAACTATCCTATGGGTCTCATATTCTCAAAACACATAAACAAACTTCTGATAAAGTATTTTTTTGTCACTGAACCGGACAACAACCATATAAATACATCGAAAAAACCATAGTGATAAAAACCGTATTTTGTCAATATAAAATAAAATAATATTTTCTTCGAAATTTCCAAAAAGTGGTATCTTTATTTTTGGTCAAAGAATGTACAGGAATTTTTCAGATTTTTTGCTCTTCACATTAGCGAGATAAAGGGGGGGGGGAAACGCTTCACACACACTTTAAACTCGCCTACGCTCGCCCTATCAAAGTTATAACCAAAGAATTATATATTTTTGTAATCAGCTCGACGTACCCTTTAATATGATACCCCTCACGATGTCGAAAAAAAAATGTAACCCTTAAGTTTTTTTACAGTAAATTTTTTGGAATTTTTTTTTTAAGTCGCTATATTTTTAACACATGTGGGCAGGTACAAGACATATCCATGCCAAATTTCAAAGTCATCGGACGAAAAAGTGTAGCCGTGAGAGCAGGCGACGGACGGACATACAGACACACGCAGGAAAATATAAGGGTCCTTGATTTTGCCTACGGGCCCTAAAAAAATCAACATGTAAGTCTCGTTCACTGGTTACCATACATAATTGTTCACTAGTTACTTATTCACGGGAATAAAGTTAACAACAATAAAGTTATAAAGTTGTGAGGGTGAAGAAGTATATAACAATTATAGTATTTCTAATACATATTTTTAATTGTGTTTAAACAGAGCTATTAAGATAAAGTTTAAATTCTGCTTTTTATCAGGGTTTATCGAGTAATTTTAATTCCGGAGAGTTAGGATTAAATCAATGTACTTTAAGGCTTACAATATTACATAACACTTTAAAATATTCTCTACAATGAAATAGGCTAAAATGTTACACTCGATTAGCAAACTATTTTTAACGGTAAACAAATAGGAAAGATTAAAAGTAGAAGCGATTACATAAATATAAGATATTCTACATACATCATACAAGTTTAGGGCTTCGATATACTTAAATACCAAAGCATTTCCAAAGCATTACTTCAATGTTTAAAATTACTTAAGCGTTTCATTTGGTGATTTTACTGGCCTGTTGAGTAGAAATCGTTTTAAATAGTAGGTACATTTTATTATTTGCTCGCGTATATGTTAGCTTATTATTTGCTCGCGTATTATTATTTATTTATTTATTTTTTTTTAGTATATCCAACACCGCTATGAAGTGTTACTATCACTAAATTTATTAAAGCAGGCCTAACCTTTCTAGGTCACTTCTAGCAATTATAGAATCATGGAATTTTGTATTTGGTAGTGTTTAATCTATATCTATATCTAATATAATATATTATATATTAAAGTCAATGTATGTGTGTATGTTTGTTCTTTATTCAAATCTACAGTTTTAGTCCGATCACGATGAAAATTTGCACACTTAACCTTCAAAGCAAGTAAAAAAAACAAGGTCATGAAACAAGGTACATGAATTATCGAAATTTAAATTTTGGTACACAGGGGTACGGGGTACAAGTAATGAATACGGGGTCAAAGTAATGAATACACTTCATGATGCATATCGTTGAAAAGCTCTTTGAGAGTGCAGTAATTGTTGTTACGTATAGTTTTGACATATTTTCATTTAGGAGGAGGGTAAAATGGAAAAATATAGCTATTTCTTATTTGTTCTTTATACAAATCTACAGTTTTTGTCCGATCTCGATGAAAATGATCTTCATGTGCTAGATCAATTCCATCGGACTCAAGCGATTTCTTGGATGTTCATTTTACCATTCCGTAAATGTGTTTTACCATTGTTTAAATGTTTGGGAAACGTTTATTGTACGGAAAGTATGGGTGGGGTGGGGGAGCTTCGTCCTGTTTAAACCATATTGTTCGAAAAGTTTGACATCTTCACACTTCAGGCCGAAGGAAATATTTCTTTTCCATAAAACGCTCCGATGTCATAGTTAAGGTTCTATCGTTTCCTGCAAGAAAGAACTCCCCATTGATTCAAAATCTCGCGATTGCGATCCATTTAAGAACGATTGAGTATATTAAATTTCGAGTGGAACAGCATAATGTACACCATACAAGGTAGAGCGTTTGGAACCGACTGGTGGGCCTAACCCAGGCAGACAGTAGGGCGCATCCAGACTAGGAGGGGGCACGTCCGACCCGCACTCTCGTAGAGCTTGAAGACACTACAAGTCTTAACAGTATTCTTGTGCTTTATTGCTATAATCTTTGATATTTCCTACATAAATTTCAATGATTTATTGTTTGTCGACATTGCTAATATAATAGCATAATTTTTTTAAACATTTTCATGCCTTGACTATGGCACATAAACTCGAAAAGCGTTACACAAGCGTTACCAAAAAACTACACCAAAAATTGTCACATGAAAATGCCTTACTGTCTTGCAGACTCGTATGCAAGCTTTTTTTTTATTACCTTAATTTATTGCTAGTTTATTCAATGTACCTACATATTGTATAATGTTCACTGAATATATTAAAAATTTTAGCACTGAGTATAATGGCTGTATAAATAGTCCTTTCATTACATAAAAAAATATCATTTAAGACTAAGTTCTTTCAAGAGGCCCTTAAATCAATCTTGAAACTTGAGGCTGAAGGTTTAGATAGACCTAAAGAAGGAAAAAAGTTTTAAAGAAAACTTTTAATAAAAACCCTGTTAACTTTTGTTTAAGAGTTTCAACAACTTTCTTAAATTGGTCCAATAGATCATCAATATTTATACTTGGTCTATGCACTATTACTAAAAGATATAAAATTGCTTTATTTAAATATTTAACTTATATTTTTAATAACTTCATGAAGTAATGATTCTTTGTACCAACTATTTTCGTTGTTAAGAGATGCAGTTAAAATCAAGTAGTGAAATAAATATCTATATTTAATGCAAGTAGAAGGACGACTTAGAAAATAATTTAGAGAAAGAGCAGAGATAGAAATAAATTAAGACTGTTTGATAAGAACTATAAAGACTATGTTAGTTGAGTTTTTTGTGAAACTTGCTTATCTGAACTCTGTATCAAGACCCTTTATTGGACAGATCTACGATAGGAGTAATGAAAACATTAATTATACCGAATGTAATCATATTTATTTTTAAAAAATGTAATAGGGTTTGTCCGTTACAGTAGGGTTTCCTTTAAAAAATATTCAAATATAAACCAAGATTAAATGTGATTTCTAGGTTTTGGGGAAACATCGTATTTTTTCACATTCACATTAAATTTCATCACTACAATGCTGTGAGTTGTAAAAAGTGTAAGCGAGCCAATTTTATTGACTAAAAGACACAGGAATTACTCCTTCGTGCCCTTTCTTTGAAAACACGGAAATTTTAATTACTTTTTACAAGTATTTTGTTTAATTAATTATTCGTCAAGTAATTAGTGTTAACGTCAAAAGCTCCTAAATAACTTCAAGTTTATAGACATAACTTCAGGTATAGACCGGTAAATTGTGACATTTAATGTTACATTATAATAAGAAATGCAGTAATTAAATTTCCTCTTTTAGCTTCTTATTTTACAAATTTAAGTGAATGCTTGTTTTGGCGATGGCCTAAGAAACACGCTGACTTCGTCAATACTCCGATTATTATTAGATATATATTATTATTAGACATATTAAACAAATTTGAAGTCAGTTATTGCAATTGCAATGTATAATGTACAAACAATTTATATTTATGACTTCTGTTATATTTTCCTAAATAAATAAATATAACATTCTTAGCTATTATTAATAGATATAATATTGTTAAGACTGTAATAATCTTAGCAATTGCTAATTATGTACATCCAAATATGCAATTGCAGCTAGAAGTGAATAAAAAAAAAAAAAATAAAAATAAAATAAAAAACTTTTAATTAGTTTTACAATCACAACCAATGCATACACCGAGTTGGGTTATTAAGAATAGGATAAAGTTTATAAATAATTGTATTTTAATAATTTCAAAGAAAAGTATCTATGGTCAAAGTTTTGTTCTCTGGTTTGCAAAATACTTGTGCAATATGATTGGTAAAATAAACATGTGTACTAGAATTCAAATAAATCGGTCATGATTCGTAATTTATTCATCGGTTGATTTCGTGACGGTTGGTTTGTGATGGTCACTTTGACTAACTCCCGGGCTTCAGACACTGTAAGGACCTGCCGCAAGCAACTTCGTTCATAAAAGGTTTCATAATTATCAATATTTAATTAGAAATTTGTTTGTTGAAAGAAAGTAATTTGAATGGAAAGAAAAATCATAGCTAAATATTATTAATTTTATAATTCCAATTCCACTGTCATGGATATTACCTCAATAGTTTCTTCACTACGTAAGATAATTATTGTACGAAACAATAGATTAATATAACTAAAGCAGAAAGCTAAAAAATAATACTAGGAAATAAAAGGTGCTAATAAAACCTGTATGGGAGTTAAACCAGCCATACTCTCATTCCGAGACCGTCTCATAAAACCCTTTTTTTTTTCAATCAATTTTCAATGCCATGGCATAAAAAGGGGTTTTTATATTAAGGCGAATAGGGCTGCAGTTTTCTCAAGTGCATTGAATTTAGCAGTTATGCTACGTTTTTTGTATTTTGAGCACTATCATAATCCCTTTTAATGCTCTTTTATTTCAAATGCAATACCTTTAACGATTTTTAGTTTTTTTTTATTCTCCCATTAAACAATGCTATTCTTATTCATCAACATTTTTTTTTTTTCATACTATTATTTTTACGTTTTATGTTTCCTTGTTTTGTAAAAAATATCATTTTCTTTCCTTTACCGTTCGCCATTTATTAAAAAGGAAGATTAATAATAATATATAAACATACACACAGAGAAACATA
>KZ653765.1:34511-46239 GCA_001010745.2 Gerris buenoi | reverse complement strand
AACTTTAAATCCCCGCTTAATAAACATAAATATAATTATAATAATTTAAATAATAACTATTTAAAACACGAATATAAATAATTTTGATTTGGACATACTAATTTCTTCTTCAACTTCTTCTAAAATAGACATTGCAATAAGCATTATTAGCTTATTTACTTTTTTGCGTCGCCTGTCCAGGTTGCAAATACACTAGCTACTACTGTACTGGACAGTTTAGTAAAGTGCAAGTGCAAACGATTTTTGGTGAGTTGCTTCTTGCTCAGTTACTAAATTACTTGCCAAGTTTAACAATTTTGTCAAGTGCACAGGGTCAGCGAGAATATTCGTTACAAGCGACTTAAATTTCGTGGTATAAATTTAATCGTGTAAGGCTTTCAGTCGCCATGGAAGAACTGTCCGGATTACCGAGGGTTCAGGATTACCGTGTGTCCGGATTAACGAGGTTCTACTGTAATACTCAATCCAAAATCTAAAGTAAGCATTTCCTGACAACTTTGTCTATGTGCATGTGCATATCAACTGTCAGTCAAATAGAATTTGTGGACTTCATACAATTATGTATTATTAAATAGAATTTGGGGGTTCTTGTATTAAATACGGTAGTTAAATAGAAATATAGCATTCTTGTATTGTACCTAGAACGAGCAACTACATTATCTGAAACGTGGGTAAATGTAAATTTTATGTGATGCGGCAGTTCTCAAGTTCTAAATCATTTCTATGATATGTTGGAATCGACACCTTTTTATTAATAATAGTAGGAATGTGTGAGGGACCACTTTAGGTGTGAATAAATATGCAATTAAATCATTTTCAAATTTTCAAGACGTTTCAACCCTTCAATTTAAGGTCATTCTCAATGATATGGTACTATACTGTGTACAGAACTGTACGGTACAGTACTGTGAACGGAGTTAGTTGTAAAGTAATGAATGCTGGTGAGGTTCCTCATTTGTTAGGGTGAGATTTGGAATGAGGTGAGGAAAGAGTTTTGTCCTGGGATCCAGTCTAAAGCTTGGCTCTGGATGGACCAACTGATGGTTTGCTAATTGGTTAATGTCAAGATGACAGGGTTGAGTGGGTGCGTCACGGAGGCGAGCAAGTGGCGACACAACCTTATGCAGTCCTCTACAGCTGGTCGCGCTCCAACGCACCCTTAACTAACTACTTCCTTCATTTACAAAATGGTAACTTTATTTTTAACAAACTATTAACAAATAAATCTATAACATATAACGACTAACTATATAACAATTAAACAATATCTTAGAAACGAGATGATCAGTCTGATGTAGGAGTGAGGAGTTAGATGTCGACGGAGACGCCGAACTCCGGGAAGGAGATCTGATGGGACTTGTCTTCGCTTGCATCGAACTCGGGTCCGTCGGCCTCGTGGTAGTCGTGCTCCGCTCCCTCGTCCCCGAAGTGATGACCACCTTCGTCGTGGTGACCTTCGTCGTGGTGACCGTGCTTGTGACCGTGTTTGTGCCCGTGTTTGAAGTGTCCGTGGTGTTTGTGTCCGTGTTTGTGGTGACCGTGGTGGTGGTGTTTGTGATCTTGGTGGCCGTGATGCTTGTGACCGTGGTGATGGTGGCCGTGATGCTTATGTCCGTGCTCGTGATGTCCGTGATGTTTGTGTTTGTGTCCGTGATGACCGTGGTGGTGATGCTTGTGGTCCGCGTGTCCGTGGTGTTTGTGCCCGTGGTGGTGATGACCTTCGTGCTTGTGATGGTGATCCGTCTCACCGTGATGTTTGTGTTTGTGACCGTGATGTCCGTGATGATGGTGCTTGTGTTCCGCGTGTCCGTGGTGTTTGTGACCGTGATGGTGGTCTCCGTGGTGTTTGTGTTTGTGTTCCGCGTGACCGTGGTGCTTGTGGCCGTGATGGGCGTGTCCGTGATGCTTGTGTTTGTGCTCCGCGTGTCCGTGGTGATGATGCTTGTGGTCGGCGTGACCGTGGTGCTTGTGTCCGTGTTCCGCGTGACCGTGGTGTTTATGTCCGTGATGATGGTGCCCGTGGTGTTTGTGTTTGTGGCCGTGATGTCCGTGATGATGGTGCTTGTGTTCGGCGTGACCGTGGTGTTTGTGACCGTGATGGTGGTCCCCGTGATGTTTGTGTTTGTGTTCGGCGTGACCGTGGTGTTTGTGCTTGTGACCGTGATGTCCGTGGTGGTGATGTTTATGATCGGCGTGACCGTGGTGTTTGTGTTTGTGCTCTGCGTGTCCATGGTGATGATGCTTGTGATCAGCGTGTCCGTGGTGTTTATGCTTGTGCTCGGCGTGTCCGTGGTGGTGATGCTTGTGGTGACCGTGCCCTACATGCTTGTGAATGTGGTCCACGTGTCCCTTGTGGTAGTGGTGATGTGTCACCGCCTCCGCTCCCACACTGTCTGCCACCGGGAACCCCACTTCTCGCTTAGTGGCTGGAGGAATCCTTTTCACCAGTGTCTGCGGTGCGTGGGACACTCTTTGAAGGGAATTCGTTCCTCCTACATTAGCTCTGCAACACAAAGAGAAGGCAGTGTACATAAGAAGTCGGTCCCAAAACAAAATACAAAAGCTTTTACCCGGCTGCAATATTCACAGCGGGTATAGGTGCATACTTTTTGCACCCATGAAAGTAGAGGCTTAGCCACCATGGTCCAACAGCCCATAATAAGGTTTCTAAGGAACCCCTAACGTGACATTGTGACATATTGAACATCTGCGCTGGATTTAACCACCGTTTTTAGTAGTGCAACATAATATTAGGCTCTTAAATGGACCGAACCGTCCTAAAGAGACCATGAGTGAGAAATCAAACCCACTTCTCTGGGATCGAGTATTGAATAGACTACAGACAGACTAAGTGGATCATCGACCAAAGTTTCAGGTCGATGCAATTCTACTCGACCCCACTATACTTAGACTTGGTTTCCAGATTCAACCACAAATGTTCATTTAGGGCTGTTTCACACNAAAAATCTCTAAAAAAAAATTATAAAAAATCAGTTCTTTTCTTTAGAAATCCTTTTTAAAAGTATTTAAAAATAAAAACTGTATACGTTATTTGTTTTTTGGTGCAACTGGCTCACCGTAGTAATTGCAGGGATGACAAACCTGATGTGGAATTTCTAAATTGCACGGTTAGCCAAGAAAATTTGCATTATTGTTTAAGTTTCTTCGTGTCTAATTTTAAGAAAGTTTCCTCGGAATTTAAATCCAAATGGAAATGTATGCATTGTAAAAGAGAAACAATTTATTTCGATAGTATGAATTCAATGTTTAAGAATTTTTAAAAGCAGACTTTAATTCTCGTTTAAGTGTTGTTGAAAAAAACAAAACTTGAAAAAATTCCTGTAGTTTGAAAATTACTGCGTATGAGGGGAACATAGGCAATATCACTATTAACTATAATATTATAATAATATAAATACTCTGAAGTTATCACTGCAAATAGTTTGATCAAGCAGGAAATTTCTACTTTGCAGCAATACTCGCGCAGAGATAATCATGCGATATTTTTCTGAAACTCAAGGCGAGGAGACGAGTGAAATAATTAACGTATTGCTAAAAGTATCGGAGTTACATGAAAATACAGGAATAAGTACTGCGCGTAGGAATGCCACTAGGAAACAAGCCTCTGCTAAACCCAACGTAATTAAATTAATTTAAACTAAAATACTTTTTAAAAAATCCCGTCAAGTACTTGCCAGCAAGTTACTAAAAGGGTTTCTTCGGTCATAAGAATTAATTATAATTATTATTATATATTTCTTTAAACAAAAACATCTATTGTTCACTTTTAAAAATCAAGATGTGCATATATTATTATTCTTTACTATCTTCGGTATGCGCTTATTGAATTCTTTTAGGGGTAAAATGGCCGCCAATTTGGAAACAAAATATATTTTTGTGNATAATTCCTGGCAACCCGGGAGGAACCCTGTTCAACCGGCAAACCCAATGTCTTGCATACGCAGATGATGTTGGACTCTTGGCTAGATCTAAAAGAGCCCTGGAGGAGGCTTACATGCCATTGAAGGAAGAAGCTGCTGAACTGGGACTAAATATTAACAAAAATAAAACAGAATGTACGCTAATGATTCGCAGAGAAGGAAGAGAACCAACCACCAGAAGAAGTGTTGTTAGGAGGTGAGTTATTGTGAGTTATTTAAGTCAACTAACAACTTCAAATATTTAGGATCCCTGATCACTAATATCAACAGTGAAGACGACTTAGGAGGAAGTAAGAGCAAGACTACCGGCAGGAAATAGGTGCTACTTCTCCTTAATGAAGATGCTAAAAAGTAGACTCTTAAGTCGAGAGTTGAAGATCAAAGTTTATCTAAATGTCATCCAGCCTGTTGTATTATACGGATCGGAGGCTTGGACTCTTACAAACTCCGATGAAAGCTGCTTGCGGCGTTGGGAGAGAAAGATATTGAGAAGAATTTNGTGGATCTGAGTGGAGGACGGCCACACCGAGGGTTTGCACGGGAAGCGCTACGGACCACGGCAAGGTCTCATCTGCCTTGACGGGGTCTACTGCAAGAAACGGCTCGGCCAGGCAACGGCCTGCCACCAGCGTCCATAGAACATGCACCACCTGCAACACCACGTACAAACGTACAAATAAAAATACACTTAATAACTAATCCACGTACAAATAAAAAAATACGTGTGGTGTCGTGGGAAACCCGACAGGAACGAAGTTCCTTACATTTTCTTTAAATATAATTTATAAAATCACACTGCTAAGTACGTATACGTTGCTAACTACTTGTACATGGCGGAGATACAAAAGAGACACAATTAAAAGTAGTTAACTCTCTGTACCGTTGTTTTCTTTATTTTAAATGTCCACGTTTAAGACGTTTTTAGGTCCACTTATCAAATTTAGCATCACTTCATAACAGTATCGGTGTTCGTTTTACAAAAAAAAAAAAAAAAGTTGTTCGTCTCATTAAATAGATGAACATAGAATTTTTTCTTGGATTAAGTACGCAGTATTATCATAATATACCTAATATATTGAAATAAGCACAGATCAACCGGCTTCATTAATATTGTCGATAACATTTTTTCCCGTTCTAACATTTTAGAAGCTTACGATTACGCGAGCGATGCGCGTGAACGCTTGGGCGGATAACGTTGTGGGAACGTGCCATAAGGAACTCCGTTCCAATTAAAAACTAATCCACCTCCGTTACAGGTTGATTATGAGTTCCTCATTTCAAGAGACTTAATCATTTAAAAATTTGGGTTTTATTATTTGTCCGATAACTGGTGTATTAATCGATTGATTCGTACGGAATTAGGCACACAGGTGCATCTTCATATTAGTGGCTACTGTGCACTGTGAATACCTCCAAGACGACCGTAATGAAGGCTTCATGAAATGTTATAGATAGTGTTAAAGGTTTGTAAGAGTGGGAAATTAATATTTAACTGTTATTTTTATTTTTATTGTTATCTCTTAAATTATTGAAATTTTGAATGGTATGTTTATGTTAATTAGTAACAAATTTTATTATATCACGTAGATATATTTTTGCTTTCTTTATTATTAAATCTTCTAATCTGTGATATTTATATTTTATAGTCTAGTCATCATTGTATTTTTTATATTACTTTTTAACTTGTCTTTTTCTCTCTTCTACTTGTATGTTCGATTAGTTTGCGAGAGCTGTGTAGGGGACTTTGATTATATTATTTGTATTTATTGTATAATCTAAAGGAATAAATAAATAAAATAAATAATTAANTGGATCATCGACCAAAGTTTCAGGTCGATGCAATTCTACTCGACCCCACTATACTTAGACTTGGTTTCCAGATTCAACCACAAATGTTCATTTACGTTATATCCACGATTTACTAATAATATCAAAGAAAATCAAACATAAAGAATTCATGCCTTATAGGCACCTACAAGACATCAATTATTATTTAACTGAGCGTATTGAAGATTAGTTTAAATTCTTATTGATTAGTTGCGGCTATTGTCTTCCTAAATATGCCAACCTTTTGACTTTTCCAAAGGTTTTTAAGAAGGATGTACTAATATACTTGCACTGATTACACGATGAAGTAAAGAAGAGGTCCATTACAGGGATGGGGTCCCCTGACACACGCCTGGTTGATTACATTGGTACTTATACAACAAACCAGAACATTGAAAATCCAATCTCGATTACAATTTTTCAAGTCAACTTGTGTCAACAATGTTTAATTGAACGTTGTCTGATAATAGGTTTGTTCCAACCAAGCACTGTGCGGTCCGCGGAATCGTCACCGGCATGCGCAATAGATAAAACCCGTTCCAACCCGACTTGTGACAGTGTTTCGTACCGTCCACCAAACTGCTCCAACCGCGGCAGGGATCGTTTGCGAACCTTTCACTGTACGATCCCAACGATCCTCTAACAATACCATGTACTGGTTTGTATGACGTGCGCAGTTATGTTAATAATTGCAAATATCAAAAGGAAGGTTTCCTAACTCTAACAGTTAGGAAACCTTTGATTCTTTGAATGTTTTTAATACAGTGCGAATTATATTCCTAAACTCGTTCCAACCTGACATGATTTTATTACAGTACAATGTTAGCGCATGCGTATAAAACCTGTCCCAAAAAATTCCCAAACGATTCGGGGGACGATACAAATGACGGTACAAATAGCTGGGTCGGTTCAAACCTATTGTTGATACCTATTGATGAGAGAGTTAGAGAAGTACTCACAGATTGTTGGATGGGAGATGTGGATCTGAGTGGAGGACGGCCACACCGAGGGTTTGCACGGGAAGCGCTACGGACCACGGCAAGGTCTCATCTGCCTTGACGGGGTCTACTGCAAGAAACGGCTCGGCCAGGCAACGGCCTGCCACCAGCGTCCATAGAACATGCACCACCTGCACACCACGTACAAACGTACAAATAAAAATACACTTAATAACTAATCCACGTACAAATAAAAAAATACGTGTGGTGTCGTGGCACACCCGGCAGGAACGAAGTTCCTCACATTTTCATTAAATATAATTTATAAAATCACACTGCTAAGTACGTATACGTTGGTAACTACTTGTTCATGGCGGAGTTAGAATAGAGACAAAATTAAAAGTAGTTAGCTCTCTGTGCCGTTGTTTTCTTTATTTTAAATGTCCACGTTTATGACGTTTTAGGGTCCACTTATCAAATTTAGCATCACTTCATAACAGTGTCGGTGTTCGTTTTCCACGAAAACGAATATGGTGGAAATGAGGGTGTTGAAAACGACTTTAACTTCTAAATGACAGCTTGAATATCATTTAAAAGTTGATTTTAGAAACCACTTGAACCAAACTATAGATGTTTAAAGAATAATCGATAAGCGAAACGAGGTCTTACATACAAGTTATCTTTGATTGTAGGAAAAAAGCTATAAAAATGTTTATTTAGCAGGGTTCTTTTAAGCTATTTTTNGAGAGTTAGAGAAGTACTTACAGATTGTTGGATGGGAGATGTGGGTCTGAGTGGAGGACGGCCACACCGAGGGTTTGCACGGGAAGCGCTACGGACCACGGCAAGGTCTCATCTGCCTTGACGGGGTCTACTGCAAGAAACGGCTCGGCCAGGCAACGGCCTGCCACCAGCGTCCATAGAACATGCACCACCTGCAACACCACGTACAAACGTACAAATAAAAATACACTTAATAACTAATCCACGTACAAATAAAAAAATACGTGTGGTGTCGTGGCACACCCGGCAGGAACGAAGTTCCTCACATTTTCATTAAATATAATTTATAAAATCACACTGCTAAGTACGTATACGTTGGTAACTACTTGTTCATGGCGGAGTTAGAATAGAGACAAAATTAAAAGTAGTTAGCTCTCTGTGCCGTTGTTTTCTTTATTTTAAATGTCCACGTTTATGACGTTTTAGGGTCCACTTATCAAATTTAGCATCACTTCATAACAGTGTCGGTGTTCGTTTTCCACGAAAACGAATATGGTGGAAATGAGGGTGTTGAAAACGACTTTAACTTCTAAATGACAGCTTGAATATCATTTAAAAGTTGATTTTAGAAACCACTTGAACCAAACTATAGATGTTTAAAGAATAATCGATAAGCGAAACGAGGTCTTACATACAAGTTATCTTTGATTGTAGGAAAAAAGCTATAAAAATGTTTATTTAGCAGGGTTCTTTTAAGCTATTTTTTCCGTTAGGTGTCACATAATGATATTTACGTAAAAAATATAAAATTCTAAGTATGGTCTGACGACAGTTATTATATTAAAGCATTTAATCGAAGGTTCTCTAATTGAGCCGTCGAGTGATTTTATTAGGAACCAAACATTGCGTTTGTCTGCTATAACTAACATAACTGTAATAATTACAAAATAAAACAACTTTTATCTACTCACGGCAATTAACTGTTTTTAGACTGGAAAGTACTATTTCACTGATTTGTCATAAAAATATTTAAAACAGGCAGGAAAATAGTTAAAACAGTCAGGGAAAGTACAGTTTTTCTTTGTGTTTAGTTTAATTTTATTTTTGTTATTTTAATTTAGTTTTATTACAAAACAGTGTTATATTATTAA
Source organism: Gerris buenoi (assembly GCA_001010745.2). Classification (NCBI taxonomy): domain Eukaryota; kingdom Metazoa; phylum Arthropoda; class Insecta; order Hemiptera; family Gerridae; genus Gerris; species Gerris buenoi. The sequence goes on along the minus strand of KZ653765.1, from coordinate 37,659 downwards.
TGTATCATTAATATTAGATAGATAGAATGGAAGGACCTGTAAACGAAGGCGAGGCAGAGCCGCCAAGTATGGAGGACGTTTGTAAAGCTATCCAGAAAATGCAAAACAACCGGGCGCCTGGAAAGGATCAAATAGCAGCAGAAGCTCTGAAGGCTGAAAGAAAAGTACTGCGAGACAGGCTGTACAACCTGATGCTGGATGTATGGGAGCAGGAGGTGTTCCTTCAGCAATGGCATGAGGTACTGCAGGACAGGCTGTACAACCTGATCCTGGATGTATGGGAGCAGGAGGTGTTCCTTCAGCAATGGCAGGAGGTACTGCAGGACAGGCTGTACAACCTGATGCTGGATGTATGGGAGCAGGAGGTGTTCCCTCAGCAATGGCAGGAGGTACTGCAGGACAGGCTGTACAACCTGATGCTGGATGTATGGGAGCAGGAGGTGTTCCCTCAGCAATGGCAGGAGGTACTGCAGGACAGGCTGTACAACCTGATGCTGGATGTACGGGAGCAGGAGGTGTTCCCCCAGCAATGGCAGGAGGTACTGCAGGACAGGCTGTACAACCTGATGCTGGATGTACGGGAGCAGGAGGTGTTCCCTCAGGAATGGCAGGAGGCAATAATATGTCCTATCCATAAGAAAGGTGACAAGGTAAACTGCAGTAACTACAGAGCAATTAGCCTACTAAGCACTAGCTAGAAAGTTTTTGCAAAAATTCTACATAAACGCTTGAGCCCTGTTTCCGAATTTCTTCTTGGAGAATATCAGTGTGGTTTTTGATGCCTGCTCAACAGTCGACCAAATCTTCTCGATCAGGCAAATCTTAGAAAAGTGTTACGAGTTCAACGTGAATGTGCACCAAGTCTATATTTATTTTAAGCAAAGTAGACTCTTAAGTCGAGAGTTGAAGATCAAAGTTTACCTAACTGTCATCCGGCCTGTTGTATTATACGGATCGGAGGCTTGGACTCTTACAAACTCCGATGAAAGCTGCTTGCGGCGTTGGGAGAGAAAGATATTGAGAAGAATTTTTAGCCCTGTGAACGAGGATGGAAGATGGAGACTTTGGTACAATGATGCGCTGCATATTCTTAATGGCAAACCGGACCTGGTGACGGAGATTAAGAAAAAGAGGCTGAGATGGCTAGGTCACGTTGAGAGAATGCCAGAGAATAGGGTGGCTAAAAAGTTGCATGATGGTAATCCTGACGGAAGAAGACTTAGAGGGCGTCCAAGACTGAGATGGCTAGATCAGGTGGAGATCTGAGATGGGTAGGAGTGACGAGGTGGAGGACTGTTGCACAACAGCAGGACCTCTGGAGGAGCGAAGTGCTGCATGCCCAGAGAGCTGTAGTGCCGAGGATGATGATCATCATTAATATTATTATTTATCAAACATTTAAAAATGATAAATTGGTAAAGGATTTGATTTGTAGGTCTTTTAATAATTAATCTCAAGTAAGAAGTGGCAACTCTGGAGCACATTTTTTAATATTGATATTTAAGTGAGTTGTTGATGATGTAGGAACAAAGCCAACGTTCATATTATCGTTCCTACATTACAATGAAAGCGTCGGGGTGACGTAGCCGAGTGATTGGTCTGTGAAACCTGGGTCTGGTCACCGGTGGTGAGTTCGGATCCCGGAGAGACGTGACATATTTCACACTTCANGATGATGTAGGAACAAAGCCAACGTTCATATTATCGTTCCTACATTACAATGAAAGCGTCGGGGTGACGTAGCCGAGTGATTGGTCTGTGAAACCTGGGTCTGGTCACCGGTGGTGAGTTCGGATCCCGGAGAGACGTGACATATTTCACACTTCAAGTAGATGGTTAAAGCGACCGGATCCCTCGTTCTGTAATAATCGGATTCCGCTGATCGGAACGGAAAAAATAAAACTAAAAGCGTAATTTGATGGGTATCATATTGCTCGCATTTGTTTTTCTCTCGTATACGTATAAAGTGACGTTTGTTTTTTTCTCGTATACGTATAAAGAGACGTTTGTTTTTTTCTCGTATACGTATAAAGAGACGTTTGTTTTATTCTCGTATAAGTATAAAGAGACGTTTGGTTTTTTCTCGTATACGTATAAAGAGACGTTTGTTTTATTCTCGTATACGTATAAAGAGACGTTTGTTTTTTTTCTCGTATACGTATAAAGAGACGTTTGTTTTTTTTCTCGTATACGTATAAAGAGACGTTTGTTTTTCTCTCGTTATATAAAAAGAGACGTTTTGAACATCCCTGAGTCAAAACAAATTGTTTTTAAACAATTCCTATTTAATATATGTTACTCCTTATAATTCATAGGTACTCCTTTTATTATCTAAATCACAAATTTTCTACTGTTCACCTGTGACCGTTACAAATACAAACTAACTAGTTAGTACTGAACCACTGACGATGGCAAGCATGCTCAAACTGGTATCGTGTACAGTATATAAACCTTACGATTTAGACTATAAAAAAGTGCCTAATACTAAATAGTGTTTTATTTTTTAACTATAATTAGATTAGATATCACAAAATAGGTCGACCAAAACTACGAATTACGTTTTTAATGCTGGTCAAGCTACCGAGGCCACTTTATATCACAATCTGTCGTCAGTTGTCTATTAGACCGATTTCATCGACGTTCGACAAATCATCATCACAAGGGGAAATGGAATAATGAATTCCAGCTCTAAATTTATTGGCGACATCTCCTAAAAAAACTGGAAAAGAAATATTTGCTTAAAAACGGTCTACATCATTTATACGAATCTAACTGTTACGTCATTTTCCCGGAAAATCTAGTTCCAGAGAAAATAGTTTTTAAAGAGATGTTGAGAGGCCGGGTTCAATTCCCCGCCGGGGAGGAGTTATTCTTTTATGGTAAATTTCGATAAAATGTCGAATAATAATTAAATGTAAGGACGGAAGCACAAATGGCCGGACTAAGTAATTACCTGAGTACTCCTACATTATGAGGTAGTACTGCGAGGTGGGTCCCACAGATATTTGAATGATAGTAGCATGCTAAGACCATTCATAAAAATAATACATTTAATATGAATGAAAAAAATATTTGTATTTGAAGGTAATTCTTTATACAAATTAAATTTATAAAATTATTAAATTTAATAAATCAAATACTATTTAAA
>KZ653765.1:18177-33189 GCA_001010745.2 Gerris buenoi | reverse complement strand
AAAAAAAAAAAAAAATAGTTCCGACTTTATTTACTTCACAATGACAAACATCTAGAGAGCTGATCTTAAACCTATAAAAGGACATATTATCTTGTACAACGGATCTCGCCAACACCGAATCTAACCGTGCCATTGATATGCCACCGTCTAGGGCCTAGGGGACGGTAAGAGAAGAAAACAGAAAAATGTGTATAAGTAAAGAAGACATTCAACCGATACCTGGACACAAGTGTAAACAAACCTGGGTGTCACACGTCAATTCATTTTTTCCTTTGTTTACTTTTCCTTTTTCGCTGTCATTCAATGTTAATCTCTTATAAAAAATCAGAAATTTGGGATATGTCAAAGCAAATAAAATAACTAGCGGATTTTTTCTGAACTAACTTTCCATACAGCAAAATTTGCTGAAAACGAATTAAATTCTGCTGAAAGATCGCTAAAAGTATTCAAATATTGCATTGTCGTCGTGTTCTGATCTATTCTAAAAGTTTCAAAGGTCTAGCTACTCGGGAAGTTAGTTAAAAAATCGATTTGCAAGATTTGTACTGGACAAACAAACAAGAAAGCAAGCTAATAAAAACGTAGTAAAATAATAATAACATAATAAAAAAAAAAAAATATTATTTTTCCTCTAAAGAAAAAAAATACAAAAACCAAAGTTCTAGATAAAGATTTTTACAGCCCAATTCCATTACGAAAATTTCCTACTAGTTTAAGTATAATTTAATATTATTACTTGAGTATTGGACACATCTTACTGCCGGTTAACTTTAATATAGACACTCCTAGTTACATCGAATTCAAATGTATAAGAGCTATTAGAGCGGTTCTTTTTCCCAATATATAAAGAACATATGTGACAAATTGCAATGTTTCGGGCGCTACAAGACAGATGGGAAGTGAGTTTGCACTTTGATGAGGTAGATCGAGGAGTCGGGGAGTAACGAATGTTTCTGGGTGACGTATCGATGCTTGAGCGTAATCTAATTCTAATCAATCTACGATTAGACAAGGCTGATCTTGAGCCCCTGCAACACTGTTTCCAAACAAAAATAACTCGGGGAAAGTAACAAATCGTATTCTCTTTTATTACCGACGATAAAAATTATTGCTGTCAATTGTAGGTCTTCATTTAGTGATTAGTTTCGGCAATCCACGGCCTTTGATCTCCGTCATTTGGTTTTCCGTGTGATTTTTTTATTTCGATTACAATAAATCAACTGTTAGGTCATGCAAATTATCCCGATAGATCTTTTTTTATGCAAAACCAACGAATAAAAATCTCAATTGTTATTTATTAATAACATCGAATCTATTCGGTCAAAAATTAAAGTACACCCCAAGAGTCGCTTCGAGAAAATAAAGAAATAAATTATAGATAAACGATATAAAAGACGGCTTCCGAATTTATGGTGCGGAAGAAGGATGGAAACCAAGTATAGTCACAAGATGGCTGACCGGCTGAAACCTCCCTCTCTGTTATAGTTTCGACATTGTTATTTGTTTTGTTCTAAATACATCGAAACTATCTATATTTACAGTTGCACATTTAACTAAAATAATGTTTAATCTATAACTTCATTAATTAAATTTTAATTTCTTAAATAATTCAAAACAAAACAAAAATAATTGATAATTTTAACAAATAAATGTTAATATTCGCATTTTTTACTTAATAATTTAAAGGCCGCAAACATACCTATCAATAGTTTTAAATTATTAGCCGGGTACTCGTGGTATGTAATGATTTAGGTTGCTGTCATATTATGTTTATAACTAAAACCAAAACTAGTCAAAATGTTATACCAAATTATATTAATAGAGGAATGAGTTCTGCTCATTCCTCTATTAATATCGCCTAAGAGACCACCATTTAATGTTTAAACAGCGGTATCTTATAGTAATTGCATAGCAGCTGTGTCGTTGACGACATTATGACACTTTTTAGAAAGATTCTATCTGCTTCCTCATCATCTTCTTCCAGGAAGTCAGGGGTGAAAGGAAGAAAGCAATAGCCGACGTTGATGTTGCCAGCTACTTGTCTCCTCGATAAAACCAATATCGGAACAAGCACATGTCGCTCTATCCTTTGTGAAAGCATTATTTACCAGTAGTACCCAGTAAAACTGCAGTAAAGTAGCAGTAAATCTGCAGCAAAGCAATCAATTTGTAAAACTTCCATATTCATTTGAATGTTTCTCCTATACACTAAGTAAATTATTTAATCAAAATCCTCAATTTTTTGTGCGAAAAAATGGCGCGGGTATTTTTAGAGGTGGTTACAGGTGGTTTTTCACAGTATACGAGATGATAAAGGCAATAGTCACATCTGATCGGGCGTCTATGAATAAATGACGTAACGGTCAGGTAACGGGTTGGATCCCATGTCAAGGCGTACTTTAGTTTACTCGGCTCACTATTGATCCCACAGTATCGGCTTGGAAGGTACATTGATGTGTCAAGTGAGAAGTCATTGATGAGTGCCCAACACTGTACATGGTTAAACAACGAAGACCCAAATAAGAAGCACAATGGCTGGGTTCCAACGATTGGCACAATGTCTAGGCTACTGCTGACTACTACACATAAAATAACATGAGTAGAGGATATCAAATATCTGCTTTCTTGTAAAATTAACAAGCATATGAAACAAAATGCTATTTTGATAAAGGAATACTTAAAAAAGTTGTAAACACAAATGTGTCTTAAATACTTTGAACAGTCAATGGAGTACATTGGAGCGGAGTTTTGTTTTCCAATTTTGACTCAAGCATAGTATGTCCATATTATTATGATATTGTCATGAAATATAATATATTATGATTCAGTCTACCATGATCTATCTATAAGTGTGAGATGGCTACAAGTAATAAAAAAACTTATCCACATAATACGTACTTGTTTATACATAAAAATAAAATAACAGCACTCTAATTTCTTTGAGTTTGCCGTGTTTATTATTTCTATGTATTTTTCTTACTTTTAACGACAATTTATGTGGAAAAACTAAAATGATGTGTATATTGAATGTACACCGATATAAACTTCCACCAGGTTCTTCCACTTGGGGTGGTTATTATTTTACAATATTTAATTATGAAAGAAACAAGCAATGAAGAAGAAGCAATATTTTGTTTGCTTGGGGGCAGTTGTCTGCATCTAACATCTTTCAGAACAGATTTCCCAAATGGAAATTGAAGTGTTGGTTTCAGTGCCCAAGCCTGTGTATCTTCGTGGCGATAATAAACAGAGCCGTCTCCAGTAATTTTATTTTACAAAGTTGGTTTTTAAGCTCTAGTGGCCATATTCAGTCTCTTAAAATAACCCATCAATTACAAACGTATGGATACGCATAAGTTGAAAGTATCATGTTTAATTACAGCAAGGTTAAAACGTTTTATATTTAATGTTAATGAGGGAGATACATACATCCATATAATATAATATATACATCTATATTTTTTTAATTAAATTATTAAGCTCAGAAAGTGGTGTTTATTAGCTCATCCTACTCCAGTCGATATCAATTTATTAACATTTAATGTTAAAATATGTAATTAAATATAATAAGCAAGATATATATTTTTGTTGCGACCTTACCGAAGGTAAGCAGCAATGTCAGCATTCCAAACAACAATTATTTTGGTCTTATGATCTTATATGCATCACGTTTATAACTAAATCTTACAACTATTAAAAACATTTAAGCAAAGTTTTACAACGCTAAGTGGCCTCCATTTGATTTTTAAGTTTATGCGCCCAAGCTTATTCTCCTCGGCAACCAAATAAACTTTGTATATATTTACAGGTGTATATTTGAATGTACTCATCAGGTTTTTAAGAACGTTGGACGGTTAATAAACAGACTAGTGATCGGCCGACAGTTTAGTCGCTTGCTTGATTTGTATGATGTTTTATGTGAATGGGCACCAACTATCAGCCAGCTGCTGAGTCAGTACGGTGTACTGTGGGAACGTGTACACTCGCCCACTATTCAGTGGGTTATCGATACTTGCAGTGAACAGAAAAAATAATATCATATAATTTTATATACTTTTGAAATTAAAAAAAAAAAAAAAAAAAGAATATCATTAATTTCGAATACTTTAATTGAAGAAATCGTAATGAAACCACCATTATGCAAAAAAAGTATGCAGACGTGAGTCTAAACCAAAACTTTGCTAGCAACATTCTCTCCCTGTAGATTGGATGCACCCAATATTCACGGATTCTCTTCTTCATGATTATTTTCCTTGGTTTTATAATAATAGCAGTAATAACAGATGTCGGTAACATTCTGTACTGCTGGACACAAGCCGAAATCCAGCCCAGTTTTAACAGCAACTATGTCGGCCGATGACACATCCTGCCCACCATTAGCAGCCAATGAAATGGTCTAGTGTGTATATGGTGTGCGCGGGTGAAGCCCAACCGGACTAAATTTTCCGCCGATAGTTTAATCTTTAGTATGCGGTAATGTATATACTACATGTGAAATAACAATAATACTTCATGGCAAATTTTAAAAAAAGGGACAATTAAATAAATTATACGTAATGAGTGTTAAAAGCAAAGCATAATTAAAGTACGCGAGGAATAATAGTCATGAGCCATGCTAAGTAGCAGTCTATTTTTTTAATGATACAATAATTATTATCTACAAAAATAATAAGATATTTGAAGATATCCCAATTAAGGGATGAAATATCACTTTAAAAAAAAAAAAAAAAAAAAAAAAAAAAAAAAAAAAAAAAAATGTTCTTGTTAATCACCGCTGAAGTCTGAAATTAAAATATTTTAAGAAACAATTTATTTTATTTACTTGCCAAACCAACTTGTCATGATAACCAGGCTAACCAACTAATAAAAAATATAACTTGTACTCGTGAAGTCAATACAGTAACCTCAAGATTAGAGGCTGCTTTAGAACACCCGAAACCGCTCAATTGTTCAAATTATAATTTTTGTGTGAAGACGTTGTTTGGTTATTGAACTTCACCTCTTTCATGATGAGTCTCTATCACACACTAGAGAAAAACACAGTCGAGGATAATAAAAAATATAAGCTACTAAAATATCAGTAATCTAAGACAGCGGTTCCCAAACTGTGGTACGCGTACCACTGGTGGTACGCGGGATCGGGTCCAGTGGTACGCGCCGCATAAATATTGCCGGTTGTTAGGAGTGTATACATCCATTATATACCTCAAAACCAAGTATAGAAACAGACTGTCCTGCGCTGAGGATGTTGCGCTTAAAACTCAGCGACTCAGCCCCATCACTCCAGAAATTGTTTGAGCCAATTATTGCAAGCACATATCCATCCAATTAACCTGCCTAACCCTAACCATATTGTTTACTCGTTTATTATGATGTATTCTTTTAGTATGTTCTTTATGGTTCTTTGTTTTTGTTTTTTTTCCTAAATACAAGTTTTATTAATATTCTATGTTCTATTCGTGTTATTTTGTTGTAATGTGATGTTCTTTGTTCTTTCGTGAATTATTTATTTTTTTATTTTTTTTTTTACTAAATAAAATACAATTTTTATTTAGTCCTTTTTTTAACAATCATGCTCAAACACCTTCTCTCTATCCGAGAGATTGAAGGTATTGAAGGTAAAAAATAATAATTATAAAGTACGCAGGTCTGGTACAACTTAAATTTAAAAATATTTTTAAAATATTTAAAAGTAAAAAAAAAAAAAGGAATATCATTAATTTGATGCGATAAAAAAATGCGATAAAAGTAGGGACTTTTTGAACCTTTAAAACTCAAAATTTTTGAGAACCCCGAACCCCCTTTCTCCTTTAAAAAAAAGTTCTGGATATTCCTGTAAAAACATCAGTGGTACATGAGAAATTCAAGACACATTTAGTGGTACGCCACCAAAAAAGTTTGGGAACCCCTGATCTAAGAAACAAATGTCAAAAATGCAAAAAAATAAAAAATGAATTAATAGACATTAATAGTTGTTTATAATACAATGTTATTTATTTATAAATTGAGGATTCTTGTGGTCGTTGATAAAATCACCCAGTGTTATTATGTTTTAATTACCCGTCACTCTAATTACTCTTAAAGTTAAAGCCTCTTGTTAAATTCATCCCCCCTCCCACATTTTAATTGTTTCTATGATCTACACCTTCTGTATCTGTATCGTCTGTTTTAACCTTGTGAGCCGAGATCCCTCTGTTAAAATCCAAAACAAGCAAGTCGTCCAGCGAGAGACTTCAGTTTCCATAACAAATGTCATCCCGCTGGAAATCCATCGGATATAATTAAAAATTAATTACATAAAGTTATAAAATATATTCGGCATTATTACTGAGGCAGGCTTTAATGTAGAAATGAGACGCATGCAAAAATAAAAGAGACAGTAGCTGAAATAAATGCTGTTACGATAAGGTCCTATTAGACAATGTAGTTTTGTCTGCTTGGTTCCAACATTGTAGACCTTTCCACACGTATTTTGTTGTACTACGACTTATAAAATGTAAAACTAATGTTATTGTACTGTAAGTAATCAAGTGAAAATGAAGCACCATAATGTAATGCACTTCAAGTCGGTCGTCACGTTCTGTATGAGAAAGTTTTATCTTAGTTGGTCAGTTTGACTGTTTCTATTATCTAGTCGGCTTATCGAGGCAAATATACTGTGATTTTAATTATAGTCACTGGTGATGCTCGCAGGTTCCCTGAGAAAATGAATTTTCATGCCTAAAACACCTACTTGATTACACATCTAAGTTGCAGAATTAAGGAAGTACTTAGCTGATAAGGGAGATAATGAAGGAGAAGACTTACTACGAACATGGTGTAGCGGGACGAGACAGACCCATGCGACAGTGGAGTACCGAGGTGATAGCGGCCGGTGGATTACTTGATAGTGGTACCCGGGTACCGGCTAATATAGGTTAGATCTGAGTGGGGCGCAGCCTCCCCGTACCTCTGTTTACATCACCTCGTCTCCACCTGCCCTTCTCATCGCATCCTGGGGTCGCTTCTATTTTCTTCGTTTTCCAACTTAATTCATGTAGAACTACGTCAGATGAACTATCTTGTGGAAGCTCTATGCCCTACCAAGCACTATCGGCTGCTAGTACAAGTCCAAATGAGTCGTGCATTTTATGCCGCACCAAAAGGAATATAAATGTACGAAAGTCATTGTTCCCCTTCAACCATAAGAGTCCAAACGATTTCAGATCGACGTTATTTAATAACATGTATCGCTCATTGAGCTCGACCGATAATAAAAATCGTCCAGTAGTTTAGGTTCCGATTCACTCGGAGTGGACTCGGAATTCGGAGTGCTTATATATGAAATGGTCACTAGTAATTAAATTGCAATTAAATTTAAAAATGTCATCGGTAAAGAATTGTCCTCGAAGAAAATTTATCTAGAGGATTCGGATCGAAAAAACTTACCTGTATTGTAGCATCTCCAAAGTGTCTTCCACAAGATACTTTTTTATTTGGTTCAGCCTTCATCTTAAAAAAGCACTCGTGATCAAAAACACCTTTTTTAGCACTAGAGGGCGCTGGAGAGGTCGCATCCAAAAAAAGAACCTATCTTCGTCACTTAAGCCCAACAAGATTTTTCAAGAATTACATTGCCAGAAAATAGCGTCAGGTACAAAATTCCCGTAGTGAAATATATAATGTTTATAAGTCATGATTATATAGTCCAGTTACTCGGGCTAAAAATAGCGCCTTACCTCCAAAATTTGATAAACTGAACCGATTTGCTTGAAATTTGGTGAGTTGATAGGAAAGTGCTCTAGGAAATTACTCTTTTCATAGGAAAGTTATATAGTACCGATATAACTTTATATAGTACTGTATATAGTATATATAGTAACTTATTACTGTAGTAGTATATATAGTACTTTATATAGTAACTGTATATAGTTGTATAGTACGAAAGGCCCCCGGGGGCGTTTGCCACCCCTTCTCGAGGGTGGAAATTCCTTTGCTCAAATAATCCCAGAAATCGAAAGAGGATCAAATTTTAAGAAAAAAATTTTGTATAAAGTTTTTTGTTAAATCAATATTTTTTTAGTTATTCACGGTTGAAATCTTGCAATTTTCATCGAAAAAACACATTTTTTAACGTTTTTTTTTTCACAAATAACTAAAAAAAATACGATTCTTATCGAAAAAAAGTGGAGACTTTTTTGTTTTTGGTTTCTGATTACTTCACCTAAATTGTTTCCATGTGCAAAATTTGAGGAAGATTGAAAGACGGGAAGTGGTTCAAAATTGGGGTAATCGGTGTGCGATGAAACTTTTGATGAAACTTACAAAGCTACGTAATATGAGACCAGAACTAATAGAATGTGTAGTACATGGGGTCAACATTTTCTTCAAGAGAAATATATATCTCCAGAATTTAACTTTTAAGATTTTTAAGAGAATGACATGAGAGATTATTTTGTTGCTTGATATTGGACGCCAGAACTTGCTAAAATAAACAACTGTATTTCGTGAGGAGTGAGCCCTGACTACGCTTGGCAACATATTTAAGCTTGTTGAGCTGAGCAAAGCGAAGCTTTTATACTATACTTTGCATATGTTTGGACGCATACTCCTCCTGTACGGCTGAACCGATTCGCACAAACTTCAGCACGGTCAATGCGACCAACCACAGGAAGGTATAAATCTGAAATTACACAAATTGGTACACAGGGGTACGGGGTACAAAATTTCCTCCTAAACGGCTGAACCGATCTGCACAAAATTCAGCACGGTCAATGTGACCAACCACAGAAAGGTATAAATCTAAAATGGTCCAAAATGGTGCACAGGGTACGGGGTGCAAAAGTTAAAATACTATATGCCTTTCATTATGTATGTGGTTGGAAAGTTCTTCAAGAGTACAGTTATTGATGTTATGTTAAAATAGTAAAACAGGGAAAATAAATTATAGAAATATTTTTACTATTGATCTGATTTCAGCTGTTAAGTTATGAATAAAGATGTTTGTTGTTTAAGATATCAATGCAGGCTCAGCTCAATATTGCAAGCAGAAAACTGCATTGCACATCTAGTATATTATTATTGTACTTATTACTAATGAATCAGAATAGTGTGGGACTAGCAAGGTCGGCAAGTCGGCATTAGCCGATGGCCCACGGGCTCGAATGGTGCACGAAGTTAAAAAAAAAATCATCGTTTTTTTAAAATACTTTTCTCCAATGCCGTAAAATTGATTTAATTGAAATAAATAATTGATAAGCGTATATACTATATCGAAGTAAATACGTTTAATGGTGTAGCATGACAATTGCCAAAACCGCGTCTACGTACAGTAGTGTATAAGTGGAATGGAACTAGAACACGGATGGAAGTTTGACAGAAAGACAGAGCGTGTTAACAGTTTCCTGTTCCAGTGTTCTTGCTACAACTTATAAATGACGAGTGGCCGACTGTCGTCTGTCGTAGAGTCTAGACATTAGAGTAGGCAGTACCTGGTTGACTCCGATGATTCTTGCGTCCGTTGTTGCGATTTCTATTCAGTTTACCAATAAAATGAATAAACAGCCTAGGTCTAGTTGATCCGAATCTGAAGTGGAGGACAGTAAAGCCGTGTCCAGACTGCAGAACCGAACAGTGGAAACGAGCCGAGCATTGGTCTGAGATGTCTGCGCATGTCCAGTCTGAGATGCACAGGCGCACTTTAGACTGGGCATGCGCAGACACCAATGCTTTTTGACCAAGAAACGTTTTGAGAGAGGATTACTTGTAACATTTTTGTCTAAAACATTTATCAATAAATTAATAAATACAATAGGAAAAATTAAGAGTCAAGTGATTTTGAAAGATTTATCTGCAGTTAGATTGTACACAAGATATAGCGCAGTCATGAAGGAAGTAGCTATCTGTGTCCGTAGTAAAGGAAGAGAAGGTAACGTTGTTTGAGAGACTTGTTGACTTGTGTCGGATAGTATAGAATCTCTCTGACAAAATGATCAACATGAAACGTTGTTAATGGCATAATGGGCTACAAGCTCGTATTTTAAATCTGACGGTTGTGATTCTACACTGAATTGTCTTAAGGCAGAAAAAGAAATTTGGTGTGAAAGTAGAAACGGCTTGTTTCCTCAGTCAGTCTTATAAAAGAATGACTTTTTGGAAAGAAAACATCAACAGTCATCAAGAAAAACTGTATAGACTACAAAGAAATTTGCGCTACTAAATGGTAATGCGGGCAAAAAGCATTTAATTCGGTAATAGAATTTAACATAACCGTATTTTAACATTTTGGACTGTGATATGAGAAGTATGGAAGAACAGTTTGTTCTAAATTAGGATTTATTAAAAGATTAAACTTTTTAATAATGTTTAATAAGTTCCCCCGTCATGAATTTTGGTTTACGACTTGGTTAACCAACTGTGTCCAATTTAACAAACATTAGCCGGTCAGATCTTATTATAAACCTGAAGCAGTTTGCCGGCCAGTGTGATGTCTTCAAGCTCTTGCAGGAAAAAGAATGTACCTATAGAAGATCTTATCCATGTTGAAGAAAGGATCAAGTGATGATAACGTAGCTTTGAACCGTGTTGTGTAGAATTAATCCTAATGCTTGGGATTCCAATGATAAGCGTGAGCTTTTACTGAACTCACTGATGTGTCTTTTCAATCAACCAAATAGTCCAGGAAATGAAGCACTTTGGCTTGCAATTCTTTCGTCCTACATCTATTTACTTAAAATTTTGACATTAGGTTGGGAATAGCCCAAGGATCATAACCTATATCATGCCAATGGGCGCTATTACCCTAGGGGTAGTTGCCACCCTATCTCGGGGGTGGAATTTTTTTCCTTTATTTTAACCACAGGAATCGATGGAAATACTAATTCTAAGTAAAAAAATGTTTATACATTTTCTTTGTATATGAATATTTTTCGAGTAATTCACGATTGAAATTAACAGTTTTTTGACGAAAAATTAAACGTTTTTGGTCGGTTTTCGCAAATAACTCGAACATTCTAAATTCTAAAAAATAGTAGAAAACAAAATTGTAGCCTATAAAAAAACAAAGAAAATCCTTTTTTTTTAATTCCTGTACCAGCATTACGGACCGAGCTACTCCTTGTTAATTGTTAGCTTTTGTTCGTCAAATGCTACATTAGAGAGATTCAGAGTCAAATAGAGATAAAACTGTGCATTGTACGAGGAAAACTTATAGAAATTATTTTAAAGTAGATAAATTATTTTAAATAGATCATAAAAAGATCTTTCATTTATTGTCAATTAGATTTTCTTTACGATTAATATTTAGCAAGATATGGCCGTGTAAAACCTCTATTTACGAGCGAGCACCACCTTATTCGAGCCTTTTAAACACCCCATTTAAAAACTAAGGTATTTTAAGGGATTTCATTTACATAGCCTTGTAGCTCCTGAAAAACCCTACAAAATTATTTTTGGATGCCATTTTGGCACTTGTTTACTTGGGTACATACCTCCAATTCACCTTAAAAATGAGGTGAATTTGTTTTTATCCATCCGGGTAGACTTATATTGGCACTCAGATGGATTAATAAGGGTTTAGCATAAAAAAGTGTTTTTAAATTTCCTACTCCAAAGTAAATCCCTGATCTCAAAATACATTGACTAATGGATTTTTGTTACATAAGTGTGATGTTCCTTTGTCCCAAAATACATTGGACTTAATATCCGTTTGTCTAACTTAATGGTTGGACTAATTTATTTTCTCACTTTTTGTTACATACGTGTTTCCTTTGTCCCAAAATACATTGGACTTAATGTCCCTTTGTCTTATTTGGTTGTTAGGCCAACAGATATTGTCACTTAAAATAACAGAAGTGTGATATTCCCAATGTACATTGTACAACATTTTACATTTTCTTTATTGCTCCAATTTCTGTAATATATCTACATAAATGTATATAAAAAAAATGCCGTATAATTTTAGTTACGCTGGAACCATTAAAACATCTCCTACTTCGTTATTCTTCCAGTCAGCAATATGACTTGTTTCATATTAATGCCTCAACTCTAAGTTTATCCATGTCTTTCTCTTTGAAATAGCACTTTTTTTTCTACTTTCCAGATTTGATTTTATTCAAGAATGAATTATGTCATTAAAAATGATTTCTTTGACTTGTCATTGTCATTTTTGTCAATAAAAATACTTGCCCTAAGGTATGTACCCAACTAAACTCCTGCCCCTATATCGCCTTATTTAGTTGGGTACATACCGAAGGTATGTACCCAACTAAACTGTAACCTCTATTACGCCTTATTTACTTGGGTACATCCTTTTTTCTTTTATTTGCTTCCCCCTTCTTAACCCCATACAAAAGCCCCAGTGCTTTTCAACACCCCGATAAAGTTTGTCTATTAATTTATTTTATTTCCATTATGTAAATGGTATGTACCTAGGTAAACCCTTTCCCTATGGCACCTTATTTACTTGGGTACATACGTATTGGTATGTACCCAAGTAAATAAGTACCGACATTTTTATCATTAAAAATGAAGGAGCTATACTTAAAAAACCAAGTCTATTTTTTTCGAAAAATGCGAAAATTGAAAAATTGTCGTGATAAAAAATGTTTACGGGGAAAAAAAATCTAGGCGGATTTTTTTTCCGTGGTCACATGGGACATATTAGAAAAGATTAACCCTGACTTTTTGAGAACATCCAGACGGCGCGGTGGAAGTACGGGGTACAAAAGACAAAATAGTAGAAACCCTTCATGATTCATGTCGTTGGAAAGCTCTTTAAGATAAGACAACAGTAATTGTTGTTAAAAAAACTTTTGTCATATTTTCATTTAAGAGGGGGATAAAATGAAAACAGAAAAAATGGTAAGGGGTGGTTTTTATGGAATGAAAATTTGCAAAATAATGAAATTGATAATATTTTAGGCAGTTTAATTATTATTTAAGAACTCTGTCAAGATATTAATTTTTTTGGGTAAATCTTTATTTTTAATTAAGCTTCAATAGGGATGTTGATTTACGAGGGTTGAAAAGTTGCCATATGAAATTTGTACATATTTTAAGCAACAGCGTTCTTAAATTAAATCAATATGATAAAAAATATTTTTTTAGGATAAAGATTTTTTTTTTTCCATTAAGCTCTAACAAGGGTTGATTTTTAATAGTTGAAATATTTTGAAATTGTGTTCCAAAGCATAAAACAATCATTATTCAACTAATCCAAACTGAATTTTACCCATCTTAAGCTTTAAAATGTTACTTTATAAGTTTTTACACTTAGGGGTAGTTTTTACCCCTAAAAAATAATCAGCGCCCATCGGCTTAGTATAGATTTTGAAGTAGATGATAAGATGAGCCTAATTCAAAATTTGTATGCAAATCGATGCAGGACGAACAAGGTTTGCCAAGGTTTTGCCATTTATTGAGCTTCATTTACTGGACTAAAAGGTATTCTCTCGGCCAGGAATTTTTAAGTCATTTAATGCTGATGAACTGTGAGAGGAACTTAACCAAAAATATTAACAAACGTGAAACAATAGATTAAATTGCATATGTACAAAGGACGAACTAAGGAAAAAACTCACGTAGTTTCTGTTACCTTGGGCAATACATTAAAACTAGCACACACTCCGTAGCGAAGCACGGACACCAACTAGTACATCTACTCTAAGTATCTGTAATATATAAACCACCCCTCACTCGCTCACTCCTCTATCACAGTATCTCCACAACGGCAAAAGCTAGAGACCTCAAATTTTACATGAATGTTTCCCTTACTCTCTAGGTGCTTGCTTAGTTACTTTGACTTTTTTTCCGTTCCGCCATCTTGATTGAATATGGCGGCCATGTATATTCATTACAGTAGCTCTGCCTCTAGAACGGCAATAGCTGATGGAGAGCTGATATATTGCATGGGTGGGGGAGGGGTAGGCGTTTGCTAAGAAATCTTTTTACGACACGCCATCTTAATTCAATATGGTGGCAATTAATATGCAAAATTCGACATTAAGATATCTCCAAAACCAATTGTACTAGAACTTTGAAATTTAGAAGTTAGTTTTCTTTTATGACATATATTTTTTTTAGAAAGAATTTTTGAATTGGCCATTTGATTTAAGATGGCGGCCATATAGGTCCCTTTTACTTCATTTATTATCATATCTTTAGGGGGACCTGGGTGGCTCAGAGGCTAGAGCGCTCGCCTTGCGATAAGGCAAATTAAGCAGCATCGAGCCGGATCAGAAGGTGACTGCAGCTCTGGGTTCGATTGCCGGACCGGGCCGCCCGCTCAATCTCCACCCAGCATTGTTTAAACAAATGGGAAGCTCCTCGGAAGAGTGGCGCCACCAGGTTTCGGCCTCGAAACCGTGAAAATGACACTCTTAGTTGTGATATAACTAGAAGGTGAGTCATTGTTAACAGTGACGGATCTAGGTTGGGCGGGGCTACGGGGGCAGCCTGACCCGGGCGCCGAGTTAGAGGGGGCGCCCGCGCCGAGAAAGTCCCGGTGTCCCAAAGACATTTTTCGGGACGCCAAAATGTCCCGGTTTTTACTGGAGACGTAATACAATAATAATTTAGGAGCAAGAATAAGCTGATAATTTATGCATTTCGATAAATTCAATAGTTTTCTTTCTTGAAAATACGTAAAGCGCAACTTTCAAGGGAAAATAATGGAATGATAACTTTCTAAATATTAAAGTTGTTCTTTTCGACCTGAATTCACTTTTTATAAAAAAAAACACGTAAGCGCACTTTCTTAGGAAAATATTGGGTGGTTAACCATAACCTTCCAATATTTTCCTAAGAAAGTGGCGCTTTACGTGTTTTTTTTATAAAAAGTGAATTTATCAAGATGTTTCAACCAGAATCGTTTTTATAATGTAAAAAGGAATAGCTTAAAATAAGCCGTAAGTCCGTAAGTAAATCGAACAATTAGTGCAGAGTCGAACCGATAGTTGTAAGCCAAATAGTGCAGATGTATCTATCAATTTTTTTACGTTTTATTTATTTACAGTGGCGTATCCAGGGGGGGGG
>KZ653764.1:20763-34539 GCA_001010745.2 Gerris buenoi | reverse complement strand
ATTATTAATAAGTCAACAAAAGTATATATTATAGATGATAAAACAAATAATTCTCCAAATAACTCAAATAAGATGTAAAATAACTTACTTACGGATGTGCTCTTTTTACTCTATTAAAAGCTTTTTTAACTGTTTTTAACCTTATCATTTATTAGTAACATTATTAATAAGCCAATAAATGTATACATTATAGGTAATAAAACAAATAATTCTCACAAATAACTCAAATAAAATGTAAAATAACTTACTTACGGATGTGCTCTTTTTACTCAATTAAAAGCTTTTTTTAACTGTTTTTAACCTTATCACATATCAGTGTGATAAGGTCACACATATCAGTTCACATATCAGTTCAGGCTTATTAACATCATTAATAAGCCAATGTATACATTATAGATGATAAAACACATAATTGATTAAAAAATAATAATAAAGTAAAATAGCACTGATAAAACCCAGTCGTACATTCAATATTATGAGCCAGCTAGCCTAACAACACACACTATTTTACGTAAGTGACGTCACTCTCCCCCGGCGTATTGCCGGCACGGCCTGGATTTTTCCCAATGGAAATATATCCATTGAATTGAATTAATATGCGTTAACTATAGGCCTGGAGAGATTTTTTTCCGATGAAAAAAAAATTAATTGAATTGAAAATTATTGCCTCAGCATGGTCGAGTGAATTAAATCTCTTACAACAACTGCTTGGCCATCACTGAATCAAGAGTGGGCACGAGGTCGTGGGTTCGATCCCTCGCCGTGATGCTTTGATTTATATGGCTCACTATTGATCACATCATACTCGCTTTGACGGTACAATGTACAGAGGTATGAAGTGGGAAGTGGCTGCAACTCTCTACCACGGGGGATAGTAAAATGGGCCAAAAAGATGGCCTAATTGGCACTTCTTTAGATTGTTACTCCCCTTACAAAAAAACAGAGGGGAATAAAAATCTAAAGAAGATGTACGGAATGTCCTTCTTTAGAATGCTACTCCCTTTATCAAAACACAAGTGGAATATTCCTTTTTGCCAAAGTACATTGGACTAAACATCCCTTTTTCTCAATAGTTATTTAGTCATTTTGATTAACAAGGCGAGTAACAATCTAAAGAAGTACCGCCTAATTATTAGGTTGGTTCAAACCTTCTAGTACTAGGATCTTACTACTTACCCGGTTTTTTGCTGATGGAATAAAATCCGTTGAATAATACTAGGATGCATCAACTAAATCGGCATAATTTGAATTGCTGGCTGGGCCTGGAATTTTGTCAATGGAAATAAAAACATTAAAATAACTAGATCGGCCCAATCTCCGGGTGGGTCCGAATTTTTGCTGGTCGAATTCAAAAGAAAACATAAAACAATCCAAGCCCGATTGCCATCTGAGCCCGGAAATTTTGCGGTTGAATTGAGTGCATTCGAATAGAATGCACATGCATTCAATACAATAGTGAATGCACATGCATTCAATACAATAGTGAATGCACATGGCGAATGCACATAAAATGCACATGCAACAATGCATTCGTATGGAATTCGAATGAGTACCCAAAATCTTCCCCATTAACGGCTCAGCCTGGATGTATGCTAATGGAATTAATTACATTAAATTAAATGCGGGTGCTTACTACAGTAGCCGGGTCAGAACTGCCTGAGCCAACTTCGATATTTGCAGATCAAATAAAATGAATTGAATTTAGATGCGCACATTATTGATTCATGTGCACATGAATTGAACAGGAAAAGATAGGATAAGCAAGCTTGGTGTATTCCATTAGCAAATTTTCTATTTGAACTAGGAATATGTGACGAACACCGCACGTGGTGATACTCGTCTATGGCACTGCCTTGGCTGGTCGAGGTCGACTTGAGCCGGGATAGCATACGTCGATGTCAGATGGGAAAACAGAGGTAAAATAAGTAAATAAATGGGCGCTGGCGACTGAGACCTGCTAAGTGGGCCCTGGCTAGTCACGAATGCGTAAGGAGCCCTGGCTAGTCACGAATGCATAAGGAGCCCTGGCTAGTCACGAATGCATAAGGAGCCCTGGCTAGTCACGAATGCATAAGGAGCCCTGGCTAGTCACGAATGCATAAGGAGCCCTGGCTAGTCACGAATGCATAAGGAGCCCTGGCTACTTAAGAGCTGCTTAGTCGGCCCTGGCTACTTAAGAGGAGTAGTTCTTTATTTAATTAAATTTAATTGAAAGTTATTGATAGTAAATTTGATAATGTTGCAAACGACGGAGGTGCCATCTGGTTTGAAAGTATAAAACTATTTCAGATAAAAGTTCGTTGCCTATTATGTGAATTATACTATTTTTCTGTCCGCTATAATGAATAATATTGTAATCTTTAAAACATACAAGTGCCCCTAAGTTTTTTCTTCTTAAATGTATAATTTAAAAAAAAAAAAAACCCTATTGAAAATCCTTTTATGAATATTACACATGTATTTCCAACTCAGCTATATTTTAATGCAGACAGTATTAAAATGGGCCAAAAAGATGGCCTAATTGGCACTTCTTTAGATTGTTACTCCCCTTACAAAAAAACAGAGGGGAATAAAAATCTAAAGAAGATGTACGGAATGTCCTTCTTTAGAATGCTACTCCCTTTATCAAAACACAAGTGGAATATTCCTTTTTGCCAAAGTACATTGGACTAAACATCCCTTTTTCTCAATAGTTATTTAGTCATTTTGATTAACAAGGCGAGTAACAATCTAAAGAAGTACCGCCTAATTATTAGGTTGGTTCAAACCTTCTAGTACTAGGATCTTACTACTTACCCGGTTTTTTGCTGATGGAATAAAATCCGTTGAATAATACTAGGATGCATCAACTAAATCGGCATAATTTGAATTGCTGGCTGGGCCTGGAATTTTGTCAATGGAAATAAAAACATTAAAATAACTAGATCGGCCCAATCTCCGGGTGGGTCCGAATTTTTGCTGGTCGAATTCAAAAGANATTTGCGTATCTATAGATCCGTATTTATATGTAAATATCGATATACAAGTAATAATCGATTAATCATATCAATTGTACAATGTCTTGGAATACCGTATGTATGCGAGTGTTCTTGTCTGCTGGATTTAAAAAAACGCAATTCATTCTTCTTTTTAAAGAAGAATCCGAAGAATTGTTTTGTTTACATGATGAGTTATAAACATCGCGCTATCACAATTATACAATATCTATTGAATTATTTAAATTATTCGATAATTATATGAAGTTATTATTTTGTTTTACGTGTTTATACCACCAGTTTTGATGTTTTAAGCTATCTTGAGTGATTCCCCCACCCTTAGAAACCCCCCATTCCCAACATTTCCCGTATGTACGTGAGTGGATATTTTATATATTAAAAAAAAAAACTATTGACTTTATCGACACGGTACAAGGTAAATAGTTGTTAATTTGTAAAAAGGAACAGTTTAAAAAAAACCCGAAGTCAATCGGACAATTATAAATAAGTGGGTGCTCAAGTGCAAATTTACCATTATTATTATTATTATTCTATATATACAGTGTGTCCCCGGATGGGGTTGCCAATAGGTGTAAATGACAAAAATTTCATTTTTCGAAAAAAAGTCACTCTCCATAAAAAGTTCTGCTTGTTTTCAAATGAAGATTTATCATATTAAAAATTTCGTACCATGCACCCTGTATCCAAAAGGTACAAGTTTCTGAAATTGGTCAAGAGAGAAGTGGTCTTAATTTTAATTTTTCGAGAAAATTTTATTCTTTATAAAAGTATTTACTATTCTAAGATAACTTTTACACAAAAATATTGAAAAACAGATGTCAAAAATCCCCCCCCCCTTCAAATATAAAAAGTATTTGAAGTCGTCCGACTGGATAAATGAATTATCATTTTAAAGGTCATGTTGTATACATCAAGCATTGTGATAATAACCTTTTTGATTAAAGCAACTTAACGTAGGCAAGAAATAAAAAAGATATTTGAAGGGGGGGGGGGATTTTTGTCATCTGTTTTTCAATTTTTTTGTGTCAAAAGTTATCTTAGAATAGAAAATACTTATTTTTATAAAGAATAAAATTTTCTCGAAAAGTCAAAAGACCACTTTTTTCTTGACCAATTTCAGGAATTTGTACATTTTGGGTACAGGGTGCATGGTACGAAATTTTTAATGCGATAAATCTTCATCCCAAAACATGCAGGAGATTTTATGAAGAGTGGCTTTTCTTCGAAAATTGAATTTTTTTTTTAATTTACACGTATTGGAAACTCAATCTGGGGACACACTGTATATAAAAAGATTAAAAAAAACTCAATCAGCTTTAAAACTTAACTAAAAATCTCAGGTATTTATACTTTATATACTGACAACAGAAAGCAAACATTAACAATGACACATAGTAAGATAACTTAAATACAATGAAATAACAAAAATATGATTCCACTTAACCTTAACAAAAAGAAAAATAACTATAATACAAAGTAACCAACTACACACTCCGACATACAGACGGACACTGAACCAAACATGTGCCCTGGTGTCTGAAACGGATATGAGAGTATGTCTGATTTATATGTGATTTATCCGGTCTTGGATTTTTTTTAAATCGGAGGCTCTGTGATCGTTTTTCAGAACGATCACAGAGCCTCCGTTGCCTTCGGTAAGCTCTGATCGAATCAAATCAAAAACCATTTATCAAAATCAAAACAATTTTGACAGATTTATAAAACAGCGGGAAAATATAATAAACCAGGCGGCGCCATGTCCGCGGCCTGGTCTAACCTTAACATGGGTTTTGGAGCGATTCCAAAATGGTTCACTTGGATTTGGAATCGTGGATTTGGCTCTGTCGAATCTTGGGGCCTTTAGTAACACCTTTTAACTACTTTTCTCGGATGAGTATAACATTCCCCTTCCACCATACCGTTATTCCTCAATACTCGACATTTCGCAGCTAATTGACCAAGCGAGCATGAGGATGTGGCAAAATGTTAATAACAAATAAAAACTCAAACTAGTATTTTGTTACCAATATTTGGTTTGTAACATTTGTTATCCACATTCAATTCTCTTTTCTGACTTATTGTTGACAGCAAAATTAGGGTAGAAGGTCCCAAAAAAATGGGGGTGTTCATTATATCTTGAAAACGAAGGGCTCTAGAAATATATATCGATCATTTCCGAAAAATATAATTTTTACGTCAGGGGAGCTCTTAAAGATCACTTTCATGTTTTTCTTGAATAACTGAAACCGCAGACTCTAGCTAAAAAGAGTATATGCACCAAATTTAACTGCATAAAATTTCCTACAACAAAGGTCCTATTATTATTTTCTCTAGAAGGAATAGTTTGCGGTAAATATTCTAGTCTCCGTCTCTGGGGTAATAAAAAATTATCGATTTTCAATTACAAATTCAATGGCCAATATGTATAGATACAATTTTATAGGAAATTTAATAAGCCCCCTCCCACACTATGCTCACGTCCCAGGGGCAGGGACTTTTAGTATGTTTACCTCCTAACAAAGCCCTGAGGTAAAATACTATAGCATATTTCATGCACTCTACACCCCTCTTTTGAGCCTTCATTGACTGGACTAAATTTGATTAATTGTTTATGATTTTGTCCTACAGTGTGAGACGGCACCAGAAGGCTGTTGCGATGACTTAACCTGCGACAGTAATTATTTGACGTGTGAAGAAGCAGGACCCCATCCCCAGCCTCAATGTCAATCACTAAATCAAAATGTGAGTCATTCTCCTTATCAATTGGTCAGCTGTTGAGTCAATCAAACCATCAGCTGTTGAGTCAATCAAACCATCTGCTGTTGAGTCAATCAAACCATCAGCTGTTGAGTCAATCAAACCATCAGCTGTTGTCCTGTGGGGTTGCTCGTGAGGAAGAGCGGTGGCTCTCCTCAGCAAGTAGCCTCACATGAGCTGTGTACATTTAATATTTTTACTTTCTCATAAAAAGAAAGTATTGTGATGTCGTGAAAATTTGATTTTGAGATTTTGATGGATTTACACGTTTTTAAAGTCTCCCGAGTCTAAAAAAAGTCTGTCCGCTGTCTTTCTGTGACACATACGCTTGGAGCCTAAACTAATAAGCCCTTTTCGACGAAATTTGGCTTACATATTTTGAGACAGATATTATGTCAACAATAATGTTTATTGTAGTTGCAGTAATTAAATAAAATGAAAATAAAATATAATAAAGGTAAAAAGGTAAAAATTATATCGCGAAGCGAAATCGAGATAGTCCAGAAGATGGCGTCCAAAAAAGGATAGCTAAAGGATAGGATGCAAGGAAGCCACACCAATTGGCAGTCTATTTCTATCTTACTATTTTACTATTTTTATCCTACTCCTACTATTTTGTTGTATTATGGCCATCTTCTTCTCTAATTATGGTCTAAAAAGTTAATTTAATTAAGTTTTTCAGCTTCTATTACGTAAATTTTACTAAAGTATTTTTTTTTTTTTTTTTTTACATAATGTTTCTTAACTATTATATGAATTTATCAATTGATTTGTGAATTAATTTTAAATTTAATTTTTAAGTTTGTGGTAGTATTCATACTACGGAACGTTTAAATTTTAAATTTAAATTAAATTATAATTACTATTTACAAGAGGAGACAGAAAAAAATGAGACTTCAGCACCGGGATTATAATTTGATTTAAATTAGAATTAATTGTATTCACGTGTGTGTGTAATAATTACAAATTTATCAATGAACGTGTTTCAGTGTGGATATGGTGAGAATTGCTGTACAGGACTTCAGTGTTCTAGTGGGGGAACATGTAAGTCAGCCCCTACTCCATCACCACGCCCACCCTGCATTCAAAAAGGACTTAATGTAAGTAATTGTTAATATTTTGCACCAATTAACTAACCATGAATACAAATTAGTATTAGATGTAGTTAAAATAACGGTATATTAAATTTCCAGTGCGAAGCGTCTACAAATGCATGCTGCAAAGGTTTGCAATGTGTAGGTTATGATGGTGACTGGTCCTGTCAATCAAAAACTCCACCATCTCCACCAACCCCACCTCCTTCTCCTGGCTGTCAATTGGAAGATCAATCTGTAAGTTAATACCTTTATTATTATAATAATAATTATTATTGTTATCAAAAGTATATGTCGAGGTTAAGCACTTGGGGCAAAAGAAAAAGTGAAGGCTCACCCGGAAAAACACTAGAGTATTGCGGGTTAAGCAAACCTTACAAAATTAAGGGTTTTCCAGCCTTCACCATCATGCTAGGAATCAGTACCTAGGTTGTTAAATTAATTATTTTATTTATTATATGCTAAAAAAAAATCGCATGATAAAAGCCAATTAAATTAATCCAAATATTTTTTATCAATAATGAGAGTAAAAAGTAAATGCTTTCAAATTATTTTAGAATTAATTATTTTTAAAGAAAACCCATAAAAAAAAAAAATAAACAGTATACATATTACAATAATAAAATGTCTAAAGTGAACAAAGAAAATAGTATATCTGCAATGTAATACCGTGATTTTGCTCACTGCAATATGGTATACAATTTGTGATACTAAGAGACACCTAGGAATGTGCCACACAAGCGTGACACATAGGAACTGATCCATATTGCAGTGAGCAAAATCACGGTATTACATTGCAGATGTGTTTTGCCAGCCAAGCAAGAATGGCGGTGTGAGAGCACGCTCGTCTCTGATAATTCCTATTTTTTTTTCTTCTCCCCCATAGGTTGGACCATCTAAGCTGTCAGATTTAAAAAATATTTTGTGTTTACTATAGTTATAAAAATAATTGCTTATTTTTTATTTATTTATTTATTTATTTTTTGAAGGATAAAAGTATCTGGCTAACTCTCAAAACACTCATGTATCTCGGGCTAAGCAAACTGAAAAATGACGGGATACATTCTTCAGTATTCATGACTTGTACCACGTACCCTGTGTATCAAAATTTTAATTTCGAAAACTCATGTAGACCTTGATTTGTCCCTTGCTTTGAAGGTCAAGTGTGCACATTTTCAACGAGATCGGACTAAAACTGTTGATTTGTTTAAAGAACAAACACACACACACAAATACGTTTACTTGTATATTATATAGATACTAGCCGTTATGCCCGTGGCAACGGGCAGAATAAATATGGTTAAAAAAAGAGCTTGTTATAATTAAAATATTTAAATAGATATGTACTGTTTAAATAGTAAGTTTTATGCAAAGTGATTCATAACGTAGGGGTGGCTCAGAGGTAGAGCGTTCGCTTACTGAGCTGGAGTTCACTGGTTCTAATCCAGTTTATAGCTCATCAATTTTTAACGTTATACATCGTTTAGAGGTGAGTCGCCGTCGTCGTCGCCTGTCGTCGGGACACTACTCGATTATATAAAATACAGTTTCTTTTAGACATTTATTTATTATATTGTGGTTAATAAGTAATATGTGTCAATGTACGTATTACAGTGTGGAGTTACTAAGAAGTGCTGTTCTGGACTTACATGCTCTAGTTATATCGATGGAACTTGTGAAGCTCCCCCCACTCCTTCACCAGGCCCACCCTGCATTCAACGAGGACTAAATGTAAAAAATGTTATTTATTTAAAATATGTTACATATTTTATATAAAATAGGTACATACAAGTAAAAATATGTTAATATATTGACAATGTTAATTTACAGTATGTCCACGGATTGAGTTGCCTATACGTGTAAATGCAAAAAAAATTTAATTTTCGAAGAAAAGTTACTCTTCATAATATCTTCTGCATGTTCTTAAATTAAGAATTAGAATATTACTTTTTGTTCAAAATGTACCCTGTACCTAGAAAGTACAATTTCCTAAAATCGTACATGAGTAAACCGGTTCAAATTTCAACTATACATAAAAAAAGAATTCTTTATAATTTCTTTAAAATACTATTCCAAAATTATTTTTCGCATAAAAAAGTTTAATAATTAAATATCAAAAATCCCCCCCCCCCTTCAATTCATAAAAAGTAAATTTGTCTGATTCTAATTTAAGCGGGGTCAATTTAAAGGTCTCATTGAGTGCATTAAAAGTTGTGGTAATGCTTTTTTTGATTAAAACAATATAAAAGCTATTGAAGGGGAAAATAAATTAATTTTTGAAAATCGTTTGTTTTTATTTTTTAAATAATAAATACGATTTCCTCAATAAATGCTTTCATGTTATTTTTATAAAAAAAAGCAATACCACAACTTTTAATGCACTCAATGAGACCTTTAAATCGACCCCGCATAAATTAGAATCAGACAAATTTTACTTTTTATGAATGGAAGGGGGGGGGATTTTTGATATTTAATTATTGAACTTTTTTATGCGAAAAATAATTTTGGAATAGTATTTTAAAGAAATTATAAAGAATTATTTTTTCTTGTATAGTCGAAATTTGAACCGGTTTACTCATGTACGATTTTAGGAAATTGTACTTTCTAGGTACAGGGTACATTTTGAACAAAAAGCAATATTCTAATTCTTCATTTAAGAACATGCAGGAGATATTATGAAGAGTGACTTTTCTTCGAAAATTGAAATTTTTTTGCATTTACACGTATAGGCAACTCAATCCGTGGACATACTGTATATTGACAACAATTAAAAATAATGTTTCTTAAGTGATAGATATTTAATTAATTTAGTGTTAAATTTCCAGTTTAGCACTCTTACCAACATCCTATAACTACCAACTCATCATGAGTTGGTAGAGCGCTAAACTGGAAATATAGAGGCTCGAGGTTCGAGTCCTGGCGCTGGAGTCTATTTTTCTCTGTCTATCTCCCATTGTTAAAAATAATTATAATTTGATTTAAACTTTCCGCAGTATGAGTAGCCTCACATGAGATAAAGATTAATTTTTAGTGTTAAATTAATTTTACGTTCTAATTGCAGTGCGCTACGTCTCCAAATAGATGCTGCAAAGGTTTGGATTGTATAGGTTATGATGGTGACTGGTACTGTCAATCAAAAACTCCACCAACCCCACCACCTTCTCCTGGCTGTAAATCGGAACAACAATCTGTAAGTTGTTATAATTTTTACTAGGCTTTATCCCGCACCTTCATCCCACGCTTTCACGCTAGATGGCCCAGTTGGATGTATAGTGCTAACAGATAGCAAATATGTAGGCCATGTGCCATGTTATTAGTTATTTATCTAGGCGTCACGCCTAGCTAGATCATTTAAGCGAGCTCATTGTTTTTAATATTGAATATAAGGAAAATATTTAATAAGAGTGACTTTTCTTCGAAAATTGAAATTTTTTTGCATTTACACGTATAGGCAACTCAATCCGTGGACATACTGTATATTGACAACAATTAAAAATAATGTTTCTTAAGTGATAGATATTTAATTAATTTAGTGTTAAATTTCCAGTTTAGCACTCTTACCAACATCCTATAACTACCAACTCATCATGAGTTGGTAGAGCGCTAAACTGGAAATATAGAGGCTCGAGGTTCGAGTCCTGGCGCTGGAGTCTATTTTTCTCTGTCTATCTCCCATTGTTAAAAATAATTATAATTTGATTTAAACTTTCCGCAGTATGAAGACTACAAAAACTTAAAAAGATTAATTTTTAGTGTTAAATTAATTTTACGTTCTAATTGCAGTGCGCTACGTCTCCAAATAGATGCTGCAAAGGTTTGGATTGTATAGGTTATGATGGTGACTGGTACTGTCAATCAAAAACTCCACCAACCCCACCACCTTCTCCTGGCTGTAAATCGGAACAACAATCTGTAAGTTGTTATAATTTTTAGTAGGCTTTATCCCGCACCTTCATCCCACACTTTCACGCTAGATGGCCCAGTTGGATGTATAGTGCTAACAGATAGCAAATATGTAGGCCATGTTATTAGTTATTTATCTAGGCGTCACGCCTAGCTAGATCATTTAAGCGAGCTCATTGTTTTTAATATTGAATATAAGGAAAATATTTAATCACGATGAATGGAATAGTTGAAAATTATAAGTGGAATTTATGGTAGTAAAGTGGAGGTGCCGGGTGCTTTAGTAACCATAAGGTACCTTGTAACTAAAACAAAAATGCCCCCAGGACTATTTGAACTACATGCATCATGAAGGGTCTATGTAATTTTGGCTTTTGTACCCCCATACCCCATATTTCCGCCTTCCGGATGTTCCCGCAAAGTTGGTGTTAAGCGCTTTTCTCATGTGCCCAGAGCAATCCATGAAAAAAATACTGCCAATTGGAGTGACACATAGCTTTCTCGCATCCTATCCTCGTACTTTATTGTATTTATTCTTTTACAAGCCATTATTGTTTAATTGGATTAATTGTTATTGATGTGTGTCCCGTTTTTTTAATGTGTCAAAATTGTTTTGATATTTTACAAGAATTAAAATATCAATTTAGAAAAATTTAAAGAACGTAGACAGTTCAAATTAATCTGGGGCTATCTTCGGGTTACTTTCTATAAACTATAAAAGTTTCATTCAAATCAGATAAGTACTTTTGAAGCTATAGGTGTAAATAAATGTATGTTTGTGCGCATGTGGAATAGAAACAATTAAGCGCAGAAGGATAAAACTTATATGAGACCGACAATGGGCTAATAATGATCTACCACCCAAATTTAATTAAAATTGAACGTGTAGTTTTTAAGATATGGTGGTTCACAAAAATTGATGGACAGACCGACCGACAGTCCGACAGACAGACACGGAACCAAAAATGATCCCTAATGCCTGATGTCTGGAATTTTTGAAATAGGAGACCTAAAATATTTTTGCTCTTCAGAACGATCACATAGCTTCCGTTACCTTCGGTAAGCTTGGAATCAATAAAAATCAGTTTCCAATTTTTTTCGCTCAAATTTACAGCTTTACTGTACTATTTATTGTTGTGTATAAGTAATAAGGTGTGGATGCATTACAGTGTGGATATGATGAGAACTGCTGCAGTGGACTTACTTGTTCTGATGATGGAAGATGTGAAGCTGCTCCTACTCCAACACCAGGACGTCCCTGCTTTCGTCAAGGAATGAATGTGAGTAAATGTTAATTTTGTGCGTTTTGCTAATGTGTTTTTCTCATTATTTAATTAACCAAGAACCTACAATTATAACAAGTTTTCTTAAAGTTACATTTATTAAGACATTTTTTTTTTGCATTTCATTTTAAATATTGAAAAACAAGAAGAAACATGACGTTCGTTGTTTGACGTTTCGCTTCCACTGATGGAAGCATCAAGCATCTTCAGGGTCTAGCAACACAAGATACACTGACAACCGGAGAGAAGAACGGCGTATTTATAGTAGACTTCTAGACCGTAGATTATACATGGATTTCCCGGGGGTTCCTTTACTCGGGGTGATTCTTTGTTGGAATGATGTAATCAGGCTGGTGCTGCTTTCGTGGATGTTCCTTTGTCAGGCGTGGGATGTATGAAGTCGGGAAGTGGGTGTGGCGCCAGCTCTTGTCACGTGACTGGCGCTTTGCTGACCAGAGGTTTCCAGGTCCGAGAAAAACGGTAAAGCTATCCTCTCTGTTTAAGTTCTCCGGTTATTTCTCTATCTCAATAGCCTCTCTTACCAAAATCCGACAGCACTGCCTGGCACTGGCTGGCAGCACCTGCCTGATTGTATCATCCCAACAAAGGATTAACCCGAGTGAAGGAACCCCCGGGAAATCCAGGTACGATCTACAGTCGTGAAATTCAGTGCCCAGTACAACTACACCATTCTTTTCTCCAATCATCAGTATATCTTGTGTTGGAGACCAACAGTTGTTCTTTATTTACTTTATTATTTATGTTTTTTAATATTTTGTAAAAAATGGCAATTTTAGCAACAAACGAAAATATCACTTCTACATTTTAAACTCATTTCTTCGTTAACGTAAATAATGTAAGATTCGCAAGAAACCACGATGCAACCTCCTCCTTTTCTTCGAATGTGTTCGGAAAAGGCATCACTTTCACTGGAATTCGAACACATATGATTCTACGTAAGATTTTCCTTACGTAATTACGTAGCAAGATAAGGAATCCNCAGTGAGTCAGTGAGTGGTATTTGGATTTTATATATATAGATAACTAAAAAATCGGTATAGTTAACATAACAAACCACAAAAATTAAATAATGCTAAAATACAGAGTGACCCACGATAAAATGTCATAACAAAACTCGAAACTGGCGTATTTTATGGGACAAATGCAACAAAAAATGTCGAGTAAGCGTATGCCAATTTCTCACTAGTTCTCGAGATATCGATATATTTCTATTTTTAAAGTGTCACGAAATTTTTTTAAAAAAAAGCTTAATATCTCAAAACTAAATGAAATAGACAAATCGGGCTAAGGAACAATTTTTAAGAGCATAAAAATCCTATATTATAGTGGATTGATTGTGCAACAAATTCTTGTACAAATGCAAAAAAAGGTTTACCCGAACGAAACCACAACACTTCGACTTCGGGTTCTTACAGGAAATTTGACGCTGAACAAAAGAGGTCCTATAAACATCAGCCTGGAACAGCTTCGTTTTCGAGATGTTCGCAAAACATACATCACTTTTGGGCGTTTAGCCTTAAAATTCTCAAATACCTACGCTATTTACCATAATACTCCTTGAAGCAAATCTTGTAGAGAGTATAATTATACTAATTTTAGCTCTCTACATCAAAATCCTTACAATTGAGCGTTGATGGAGATCACCTTAATAGATTGACTGATAAAGTGACAGGGACGTAGAATTTCGACATTTCGCAGAAAATCAGGGGTTTGTTGTACAGT
>KZ653764.1:0-16893 GCA_001010745.2 Gerris buenoi | reverse complement strand
CCATTGTCGGAAAGAATCCGCTCTGGCAAGCCTCGCCTTCCAATGAATCTGTCCAATGAAGCGCAAAAGGCTTCTGTACTAAGTGCAGATACAAGTTCCAGATGAAGGGCTTTAGTACTTAAACAAACAAAAATACACAAATATGCCTTATATGTATGAGCCTTTCTACGTAACGACTCCCTAACAAAGAAAGGACCAGCAAAGTCAATACCGACATGAAGAAATGCTCTCCCTTCGCGGAACCTAACAGCAGGTAGATCACCCATAACCGGTTGAATAGAAGATGCGTCAAATTTACGGCAGCTCACACACTGACGAGTGACTTGCCGTACCAAATTTCTGGCTCCAGTAATCCAAAATATTCCTCGAAGAGTAGCCAACAATAGTGAAGGTCCACAATGACATAAGGTGCGGTGATAATGTTCTACTATTAAACGAGATAAGTGCGCCTTGCCCGGTAAAATATAAGGATGTTTAGATTCCCTCGACATGTTAGAAAATTTGAGGCGACCGCCTACCAACAGAACACCCGCTTCATCAAGAAAAGGACTCAAACTAATCAACTCCTTAGGCATTGAAGTTTCAGAAGAAGGAATTTTGCCACCAAAATAGAAATGCCTCTGAACTAGCTTTACGGCTATTCGCTTTGAACTGACTACCTCTTCCTCACTCAATTCGGCTGAGTCTGAACATAACTTCCGACATTTATTTACAAAACGTAAAACATAAGCTAAAGTATGGACGATTCTATTAAAGGTAGAAAAACGATCAAACCAATTTACAAAATAATAAAAAACATAAATAATAAAGTAAATAAAGAACAACTGTTGGTCTCCAACATCTTGTATTTGCATCAAATCAACATCACGATGCACCACACCTCTGAATATTCTTCCAGTAATGGGAGTGAAACATCGGACTTAAACCGGAAAACCAAGTTATTGTTTTAGAATAAACATGTAATTTTTCGCGCAGGCAACAAATACAGGGTAGTGATACAGAATTTAATAAAATTCTTTTTAAGTGGAGCTGCTGCTCGAGGTGGACATTTTCCTACTTTCTTCCAGTAAATTATGTCAGCTAATTAATTTAATAATTCCAGTAAATAAATGTATTATTAAAAAATATTTAGATTAAGTAAAAATTGTTTAGGAGGTTATATTGATTTCAGCAGAAACAAATTAATTTTTATCAATATCTCAAACTAGATATTTTCCAGAAAAGTGTCTTATACTTATTCTTACGTTTGTATTTGAATCAGCTACATTTAGAATTGTTTATTACAAAAATGTTTCACGTTTCTTTCAGCTTTTAGGGGGCACACCCCTAAATTTAGAGCTAAAATTCATTCATGCTTTTGCATTCAGGTATAATTTTTCAGATGCCTTATTTCGTCAAAAACCGTCATGTAGTTTAGGCTTAATGCGTCCGCATAGACTGCAGAAGAAGATTTGGAAAAAAAAATCAGGAATCTGCAGCATAAAATAACCTTAAAAGCAAAATTTTTGCTGCGCTATCACAATATTTATCCGCTTATAAACTTTTTATATGACAAATCAATAATAATTGAGCATAGCAAAATGCTTTACCTCCAGAAGGGAGAAAAGGTGAACTTTCCTCCCTAGTTTCAAAAATCATAATTCCTAAATATAGATATACTAACCCATATGTTTCTACATCAATTGCCAATACTATTAAATACACGACTATATTCCCTTGGCGTAAATAACTATTATTTTTTGTAAATTTGTGAAATAACGACATTTCGTGGTGTTTGCAGTGTATGACATCTCCAAGCGGATGCTGCAGTGGTTTAACATGTGTTGACAATGTCAATGGTTGGACATGTCAACCTGATACTCCGCCCGCCCCCACACCGTCTCCTGGTTGCCATCGTAAACATTCTTCAGTGAGTAATCCTTATCTATTATTAGATGGGGAAGGAATAATTTACTAACTATAGATTTATCGAAATTGATCTATTACGAGAGGGAAGGAAGAATTTACTAATTATAGATTTATCAAAATTGATCTATCTCTCTATTTATCCAAGTAGCACAGCTGATTCAAAAGACATCCCTGGGATATCCTTTTGTCCAGATTTGATCCTGTCCATAATTTTTTATTCATGGGTTCCCCTATGGTTATCCCGCTTTGGATACCTCATTGGGTCATCCTAAGGATTGTCCAGTTAAGGGTATCCTATGAATATCCAGTTGGGGGTATCCTATGGACATCGAGTTAAGGGTATCCTATGGATGTCCTTAACGGGATTATCCAGTTAAGGGTATCCTATGGATATCCAGTTGGGGGTATCCTATGGACATTGAGTTAAGGGTATCATATAGGTATCCTTAACGGGATTGTCCAGTAAAGAGTATCATATGGATAAGTAATAAGTTCTAAAGCTTTTTGCTTTTATTAAAAAAAATTATTAATTAGAATGGGTTATACAATGGATGATGTTTCAAGCTATATTGAGCAATCCTCAAATTATTTATAAAAGCTACATATTTATGGTGTAAGGTTAAAGTATTCATTTTGAGTTGCTATAAAAAGGAAATGACTCATGGCTGAGTGGATAGGGTGAGGGACTGACATTCAGAAGGTTCCGGGTTCAAATCTCACAGAGTTAACATTAATCTTCTGATGTGTAAAATCAATTCTAAAGGCCGAAATACACGGCGACACTTTTGTTGCTAGATTGGGTGTCTAGATTGAGTGTCGCAGTGGAGACACCGCCGAGAGTGGACGCTAGACCACTCATACCCACTCCGGTTTAGCTAGTTGCGCTCTCGGTGTTTGTTTTCCTCGTGTAGACAAGACACCTGTCATGTCAATTTGCTCTCGCACTCGGTCTAGACTAGTTTCAGCTAGGTGAAACCTTTTCTAGAGCAAGCATGATCAATACCTCAGCCGGGCAACGCGTGTGGACGACGGAGGNAACCTGATACTCCGCCCGCCCCCACACCGTCTCCTGGTTGCCATCGTAAACATTCTTCAGTGAGTAATCCTTATCTATTATTAGATGGGGAAGGAAGACTCAAACTAATCAACTCCTTAGGCATTGAAGTTTCAGAAGAAGGAATTTTGCCACCAAAATAGAAATGCCTCTGAACTAGCTTTACGGCTATTCGCTTTGAACTGACTACCTCTTCCTCACTCAATTCGGCTGAGTCTGAACATAACTTCCGACATTTATTTACAAAACGTAAAACATAAGCTAAAGTATGGACGATTCTATTAAAGGTAGAAAAACGATCAAACCAATTTACAAAATAATAAAAAACATAAATAATAAAGTAAATAAAGAACAACTGTTGGTCTCCAACATCTTGTATTTGCATCAAATCAACATCACGATGCACCACACCTCTGAATATTCTTCCAGTAATGGGAGTGAAACATCGGACTTAAACCGGAAAACCAAGTTATTGTTTTAGAATAAACATGTAATTTTTCGCGCAGGCAACAAATACAGGGTAGTGATACAGAATTTAATAAAATTCTTTTTAAGTGGAGCTGCTGCTCGAGGTGGACATTTTCCTACTTTCTTCCAGTAAATTATGTCAGCTAATTAATTTAATAATTCCAGTAAATAAATGTATTATTAAAAAATATTTAGATTAAGTAAAAATTGTTTAGGAGGTTATATTGATTTCAGCAGAAACAAATTAATTTTTATCAATATCTCAAACTAGATATTTTCCAGAAAAGTGTCTTATACTTATTCTTACGTTTGTATTTGAATCAGCTACATTTAGAATTGTTTATTACAAAAATGTTTCACGTTTCTTTCAGCTTTTAGGGGGCACACCCCTAAATTTAGAGCTAAAATTCATTCATGCTTTTGCATTCAGATATAATTCTTCAGATGCCTTATTTCGTCAAAAACCGTCATGTAGTTTAGGCTTAATGCGTCCGCATAGACTGCAGAAGAAGATTTGGAAAAAAAAATCAGGAATCTGCAGCATAAAATAACCTTAAAAGCAAAATTTTTGCTGCGCTATCACAATATTTATCCGCTTATAAACTTTTTATATGACAAATCAATAATAATTGAGCATAGCAAAATGCTTTACCTCCAGAAGGGAGAAAAGGTGAACTTTCCTCCCTAGTTTCAAAAATCATAATTCCTAAATATAGATATACTAACCCATATGTTTCTACATCAATTGCCAATACTATTAAATACACGACTATATTCCCTTGGCGTAAATAACTATTATTTTTTGTAAATTTGTGAAATAACGACATTTCGTGGTGTTTGCAGTGTATGACATCTCCAAGCGGATGCTGCAGTGGTTTAACATGTGTTGACAATGTCAATGGTTGGACATGTCAACCTGATACTCCGCCCGCCCCCACACCGTCTCCTGGTTGCCATCGTAAACATTCTTCAGTGAGTAATCCTTATCTATTATTAGATGGGGAAGGAATAATTTACTAACTATAGATTTATCGAAATTGATCTATTACGAGAGGGAAGGAAGAATTTACTAATTATAGATTTATCAAAATTGATCTATCTCTCTATTTATCCAAGTAGCACAGCTGATTCAAAAGACATCCCTGGGATATCCTTTTGTCCAGATTTGATCCTGTCCATAATTTTTTATTCATGGGTTCCCCTATGGTTATCCCGCTTTGGATACCTCATTGGGTCATCCTAAGGATTGTCCAGTTAAGGGTATCCTATGAATATCCAGTTGGGGGTATCCTATGGACATCGAGTTAAGGGTATCCTATGGATGTCCTTAACGGGATTATCCAGTTAAGGGTATCCTATGGATATCCAGTTGGGGGTATCCTATGGACATTGAGTTAAGGGTATCATATAGGTATCCTTAACGGGATTGTCCAGTAAAGAGTATCATATGGATAAGTAATAAGTTCTAAAGCTTTTTGCTTTTATTAAAAAAAATTATTAATTAGAATGGGTTATACAATGGATGATGTTTCAAGCTATATTGAGCAATCCTCAAATTATTTATAAAAGCTACATATTTATGGTGTAAGGTTAAAGTATTCATTTTGAGTTGCTATAAAAAGGAAATGACTCATGGCTGAGTGGATAGGGTGAGGGACTGACATTCAGAAGGTTCCGGGTTCAAATCTCACAGAGTTAACATTAATCTTCTGATGTGTAAAATCAATTCTAAAGGCCGAAATACACGGCGACACTTTTGTTGCTAGATTGGGTGTCTAGATTGAGTGTCGCAGTGGAGACACCGCCGAGAGTGGACGCTAGACCACTCCTACCCACTCCGGTCTAGCTAGTTGCGCTCTCGGTGTTTGTTTTCCTCGTGTAGACAAGACACCTGTCATGTCAATTTGCTCTCGCACTCGGTCTAGACTAGTTTCAGCTAGGTGAAACCTTTTCTAGAGCAAGCATGATCAATACCTCAGCCGGGCAACGCGTGTGGACGACGGAGGAGACGTAGATTATTAGACAAACGGGACACCATGTAGACAGTTCGGATACTGGTCTAGGAACTTTATTCAGGGTCACACTCCGAGAGCACTCTCGGACACCAGTCTAGCCAAATTTTGGCTCTCCGTGTAGACAGATCGGACACCGCTCTCGCTAGACTCTCTCGCTCTAAGTGTCGCCGTGTATTTCGGCCTTAAGAATTAACTTCACAAGGGAATTCAAATAATAAGCCATCGGGCAATTGTCAAACTTTCTTCATTATTATACAAATTAACATTTAAAGCATCCAGAATATGTCCCTAAACATCCCACAGGATATGCCCAGGACGTCCCGTGGAGGTTAGAAGGCCGGACATCGGGAAAGCAAAAAAATTTACCATCCAGGGGATGTGCAAAAGGACAAAGTGACTGGTCCCGTGGATGTCCCAGGGACCAAGTCGTGCTACTTGGGTAGATAAATACAATTAAAAGTTACGTGCTATTATTTGACGCAAGACATAATACACTGGTTGGGGATTGTAAGCTATGTAGGTTAGTAGAATTGATAGGGAACACGCAACGAAGCGTCCTCGCTCGCGGATACGCAAGTGGACACAGGTTAATCTCCTTGAAAGTTAATATAATATATTAATAAGTTAATATTATATACTTCCAGTGTGAATCAGATGAGGATTGCTGCAGCGGACTAACTTGTTCCAGTGGAAGCTGCGAAGCCATCCCCACTCCAACACCCACCCCACCCTGCATTGGAAAAGGATTCAATGTAAGTAAACATCAATTTCGTGAGTGTTAGTCTTATTATGTATTTGATTAATAAAGCACCAAATTCAACTAAATTTTCTAATACTTCATCAATCATGAATTTAAGATTGATGAATTATTTTTTAACGGAACGTTTAATCTTTCGTAAAGGTAACACTGCAAATATTAACAAACGTCTGTCCTACAAACCCGAACAAAACTAGGGCGGGGAGGCCTAACCTAGCTAACAGACCACCTTTGGATCCTTTTTCCCAACTCTATACGTTACCACAGCCATCGAACCACCACTACTTCACTCTCAAACCTCTTTGTTTGGATTATGAAGGAAAGGATATCTTGCCAAGTGAAAAATGTTCTTTTACCCCAATTCCTCCCTTCCCTTAGATGTGAAAGCGAAAATATCGTAATAAACTAATAAAATAGTTTACGATTGAAGTACTTATATTCATGAAGTTTCCTTAGAAGAGTGAAATTTCTTCTGTTTTTTTTTTTTTTTTTTTTTTTTTTTTTTTTTTTTTTTTTTTTAAACCCTTAATTTAGAGCTAAAATTTATTTACCATTTCATCTCAGGATATTTTTTGTATATTTACGCCAAATTTCAAACACAAAAATAGTTTGGGGTCCATGCTTCTACACAGACAACAGATGACAGGCGCACATTTTTTAAAAAAAAACACCATTCCGGAGTCTGGAGAGCTTACCAATAAAAATTGGATCATCGAATTTTTGCTCCTTCTAATATACACTAAATATATGAGGAAGTAAATCATAGTAAAATACTTTATATCATATATTTGTAATATAACGTCAATATTTCGTGTAATTGCAGTGCGTGACGTCTCCAGAAGGATGCTGCAGTGGTTTATCATGCGTAAGTGCTGCCGGTGGTTGGACCTGTCTACCAGATACTCCCACTCCAACACCTTCTCCAAGCTGTCGACACAAACATAAAGCAGTGAGCAACTGTTTTTAGAATTTAAAATTTTCTTGTATCTTACTTGTAGACAGATCCTCTTATACCTCATGAGGATAGAGAACGTTGACAAAAGTGTCTTCGGGCTGGCCTATCCAAACTTGTTTATCTTGTGCTTGTGGGTGTCCCAGGACATACCATTTCCTTGGAAATTGACCCGGACGTTGTCCAGCCAAGTTGATCTCCCGTCATCTAGGTCGTCGCTCTTCTAACCTTGTCTCGATAACTCTTTTCTCGGGTATCTTTCTTTCCCCATACGGTTAATAGACCAATTAACCTGTTCTTTATTTTATTCCGGGGGACATTTATTCCCTAAGTCGCACAGATCACTTTGGTGGGCCCCTTTAACAAACCCCGGATGCAAAACCAAACTTCTCTTAAAACTTCTCTTAACCAAACTTCTCTTAAAATTTGCGTCAAGTGTTGGTCGGTAAACCAAGTCTTACAACCCAAAAGTGTCGGCCATGGTCATCCAGGCCAAAACCTGGAAATAGCTTTCCATTTCTGCCCAGCCCGGGAATCGAACCCAGAACTGTGAGGTTAGAGTTGATGGGCACCATCAATAAATCTATGAATGAGAGCCAACCACTCGCCTTTACGACATATCCACTATCCAGGTCCTGCAGGACTTAGCCATTAGGGCGTAAAAGGCTGGAGATCCAAAACAGACTATCGCGTCGAATTGAGAATAATTGATGAAAAGGCCAAGTCCACTGTAGACTGTGATGCCGGATACGTAAGTAAGTCCCGGCAAGTTCTACCTGCAATGGGTCTTGGGTATTGCATTTCAACCACCTGCAGTGTTTTCCTTTTTCGCATTGGTCTAGGCCTTAGTCTCTCCAGAGTGACATGGTGGAAACAATCACGCTTCAATAGATTTCCAACTTAGTGGATGAGATCACCTCTCGCTTTGATAAGCGATGAGAATAATTTATAGAATTGTACAATTTACTTCCTGAACAATTCGAACATAAAATTCTTGTTGATCCTCCCATCATGGCTGATGGGCTCTTAATAACCATTTTTGCTTTTATCAAAAGATAATCAATTATTATGTACAGCACAGGAGGTACTAGAGACGTACAAAACTTTTACTTCTGGAGAATTAAAACTTATAGAAGACATCTTCTATAATCGTAATCAATTTTCCTAACTTGATCCATAAAGAGGGGTAATGGGAAAGTTGATTACCTGAAGGTTTGGTACCTATAACTCGAGAAACACCTTATCATAGCTGTCAAAGTCTAAACTTACCTGTAACTTACTTTTCTCATCAATGATAACCTAACAAATTGCTTAAACTAATAATGTATTAACAGTTATGAATATGTTCTAGTGTAATTCACAACACCATTGCTGCAGTGGACTGACTTGTTCCGATGGAACGTGTATCTCATCACCGACACCTAAACCATCACCTTGTTTAGGAAAAGGAGCTAATGTAAGTTAGGAACTTTGTTGAGTACTTAAGTATAAGTTAAATAATAACGTTAAGTAGTAGTTATACTTGTACATATATAATAATTTATCATCCCCAATGACATGTGAGTATCATGATGACGAGAGTATTATCTTTAGTGAATGAACTGGCAGAATACTTTGAATCCATAAAATTCAATTAAACACATTGGTGACTTTTTATGTACAGTGTGTGACATCACCACATGGTTGCTGCAATGGCTTAAGGTGCAACACTGAGTATTGGCAATGCGTACCAGATACTCCAGCAACCACCACTCCTACGACGCCATATACTCCTACACCTGATCCTAGCTGCCAATCTATAAACAGACCTGTAAGTTTATTTTCTTATCAATGATAATATAACCTAATAAATTCAAAGATAATGTATTAAAGAGCATGGATATTTTGTTAGTGTGATTCAGAAATCCATTGCTGCAGTGGACTGACTTGTTCAAATGATGGAACTTGTATCTCATCACCGACACCTAAACCATCACCTTGTTTAGGAAAAGGAGCTAATGTAAGTTACGAACTTTCTTAAGTAATTAAGTGTAAGCTAAATAATAACGTTTAGAATTAGGAAAACTTATAATTATATAATAGTTATCATCCAATGTCCATGAGTTTTATAATTAGTGAATAAAATGGCAGAATAATTTGAATCCATAAAATTCTATTAAAATCTTTGATGATTTTCTATGTGTAGTGTATAACAGCAACGCATGGTTGCTGCAATGGCTTAAGGTGCAACACTGACTCTTGGCAATGTGTACCAGATACTCCAACAACCACTACTCCTACGACACCATATACCCCTGCACCTGATCCTGGCTGTCAATCTATAAACACTCCTGTAAGTTTATTTTCATATCAATGATAATGTAACTGATTATATTCAATGATAACGTATTAAAGAGACATGGATGATTTTTTTGTTTTTTTAGTGTGATCAAGAAAACCTTTGCTGCAGTGGTCTCACTTGTTCAGATGATGGACTTTGTAAACCATCACCGTCACCGCAACCATCACCTTGTATAGGAAAAGGTGTTAGTGTAAGTTAAAAAATTTGTTTAGTACATATATAAGTTTACTACTTATATAAGGTAGTAGTAGTAGTCATTTAGTATTACCTGCAAGACGGGTAGGAAGAACCACTTGTTGGAATCTAGCTATTAGGCCTTATAGTAGACTCGTTTTACTATTCCCACGGTAGAGAGTTCCAGCTACTTCACACATCCACATCATACATCTGTACATTGTCCCACCGAAGCGAACATGATGTGATCATTAGTGAGCTAGATACATCAGAGCGTCAGTCAAAGCGTGGGGGGTCAAACTTCTTAGGGGATGTCGCTCACCCTGCTCCGTCCTCAATTCATAGATAGAACTCACAGCATCATGATACGGGA
Source organism: Gerris buenoi (assembly GCA_001010745.2). Taxonomy (NCBI): domain Eukaryota; kingdom Metazoa; phylum Arthropoda; class Insecta; order Hemiptera; family Gerridae; genus Gerris; species Gerris buenoi. The sequence goes on along the minus strand of KZ653764.1, from coordinate 6,851 downwards.
TCGAACCCACGATATCAATGCTTGGTGAAAGAGAACCTCTGCGTGCGTGTCCCTCGCCATACTCCGTCCACGATTCAGAGATGCAAATAAGAGTATTATGGCAAGGGATCAAACCCACGACCTCGAGTCACCTCGACTCATTGATGGCTGGGAGATCGTCTAGAGCCCCTCGGTCACGCTGGCTCCTCACATACTTATGTGAAAATTAGCATAATTCTAAATGTCCAAGAGTGTTATTAAGCTTGCAAAATGAGCTGAGAGCATATTATATATTTATTATGCTAAATTTAATTAATAGTAGTAAGATCTCGTACCACCTAGTGATAGATGGACGAACCGCTGGTTTGAACCTAGCAAGGAAGACTGATCTAGGCTCTTTAAACTAATCTCGTGGTAGAGAGAAACCCACTTCACTCATCCATCATACCTCTTTACAAACAACAATGTACAAGCTATATGACGCGATTATGGTGTGAGCGATTGTGAGCCGTATAAATCAGAGAATCACTCGTGCCGAGCAGACGTGGCCTTGTAATGGCAAAGGAGCTAATGTAAGTGTAATTATATTTATTTGCCAAAATTAGCCAACTTCTAATAACTGCTAAAGATTTAGTGCTATATTGGCAAGATAAGAGTTGGTTTGAACTAAAGATATAACTATTTGATATCGAGAAATTAATTAATTAATTAAATGCCTCGAGAAAGACAAACATACTTATTCAATTTAGAACGGTTTCACTTTCCCGATCCTGAGCAGTTTAGTTAGTGTCTTAATTCAATGAAAAAGTAGTTAGTACCTATTGTGCCAAAATTGGCACTGATAGTTTCCAATCATGGGTGGAATTGTCAAATTAAACTACATTAATGGAAATCTGATCAAATTAAAAAGGCCAGTTAAATGGCTCCTTTAATGACTGGATGATCATTCAATTTTCATCATATTACACCCAAGGGTGAGTGTAGCAGACAGGTTTTAAAGATAATAATGAACAGATAGTAGCCCATTCAGTAATGGACCCAACCATGGAAATAGTTAATTGTATTGTGTGGAAATGAACAATTATTCCTCCTTAATGTATCGTTTCTAATTTTTCCCTTTGATTACAAATTTGCAGTGTTACACATCACCAGAGGGATGTTGCAGTGGTTTAGTATGTAATAACAATTATTGGCTTTGTGAACCACCCAGACCTGTTAGTACTACATATTTACCTCCGACCATAAGAACAACCACTTACGAACCACCAACTATCACCACTAATGAACCATCGACAACGACCGCATCATGTATTAAAGCTAGTGATTACGTAAGTTGGTTTTAATCCTTAAATTTGTATTCTACGTTTATGTTTTATTAGTAATAATGCTATAAGCTAAATTAAAAAGACGATCTAAGTTTTACATTATTATTACTAATATTTTAAGGCTGCCCAGTTAATATTATAATTAAAGAGGCACTATTTTTGAATTTACTGTCTTAAATATTCAGAGGAAAGAAATATCACCGGCAAAAAATATTATATATTATGAAAAAACAATTGCAAATTAAATTTAAATGAAAAATCCCTATCAATGACCTCTGAAATTGATTCTTAAACAAATAATACGGAAAAAAGTTTCACAATAAGTGTAATGCCTAGTTTTCTTACGTCCTAACATTACATTGAAACTTTATTTTGTTACCTACATTTTGGACCTAGAAACTAGTACTACGTTGTTTTACATAGTTACCCCTAATCATTAAGGAAAAACACTAAGGCTTCACACTTTCCTTTTTACTACGTTTTTATTAACTTGGTTTCTTGTTTGTCCGGTACAAATCTTGCAATTGATTTTTAACTAACTTCCCGAGTAGCTAGACATTTGTAACTTTTACAATAGCTCAGAACACGATGACCATGCATTATTTTAATACTTTTAGCCATATTTCAGCATAATTTTTTTGATGTATGGAAAGTTAGTTCGGGAAAAATCCGCAAGTTATTTTATTTGTTTTGACATATCCATATTTACCTACACTCTTCATTTTGACGGGTTTCTAATAGAATAGACAGAAAATTTAAAAACGTACAGTCTATAAGATTAGAGTTGGCACAATCGAAAGCGGGAAACAACAATCGTGGAGGTAGTTTTGGGGTTATAAAAAAGGGAAAATCGGTGTTGCCATGTTACATTTTTTTTTTGTGGAACAGGGGTAGAGTAGGGCATTTTTTTCTGAAGTTGCATTCAACATGGGGGACCAATAAAATCGTTTCCCTCAAAATTTTCCCGCCTTTTGATTGTGCCAACTCTAATCTTATAGACTGTAGTATATAAAAAGTTCTTTTTATCTTGTAATTATCCTTTTCAAAATGGTGACGAGTAAATAGCAGCATTGGAGTGGCAAACATTTGATATTATTTTACCCTTAGTTAATGGGATCAAATTAAAAAAGGGTTATAATATATTCTTCTATACACGAAAGGTTATATTTTCATAGATGGACGAACCGCTGGTTTGAACCTAGCAAGGAAGACTTATCTAGGCCCTTTTAACTAATCCCGAGGTAGAGAGTTAAAGCCACTCCACTCATCATACCTCTTTACAAACTACTCTGTACAAGCTATATGACGCGAGTATGGTGTGAGCGATTGTGAGCCATATAAATCAGAAAATCACTCGTGCCGAGCAGACGTGGCAAGTAATGTTATCCACACAGCCACGCTGGCTTCCTCCTAATTAACCATACAATTTTAACTTATTTTTAATTACAGTGTGTAACAGCTCAACATGGTTGCTGCCAAGGCTTAAGATGCGACGGTGGCTCTTGGCAATGTGTACCTAATACTCCAGAAACCACAACTCCTTCTTGGACGACGCATCATCAGTGTAAATCAGAAAACCAACAAGTAAGGGATTCAATAAAATAATTCTATTGAAGTATAAAGAAATGGCAGTAACATTGAAATGTCAGCTTCGAGATTGCAGCCAATGTATCTTGTCCAATACTTCATTTAAGCATTCCATCTTTCAATCGATAACTTAGTTTTCCAGTGAAATCCAGGTCACTTAGAGTTTAAAATCCTACTTTTCTCTACTGGAAGCATCTTCAGGGGTGTGATGCATTGTGAGGTAATCTGGAGGCAACAAGATATACCGAAGGCTGTAGAGAAGGACAGCGTATTTATATTGTTTNACTCCCTTTTTAAGTAATTTTTGTTTCTTAGACCCTTGTTCTTTTCTAACACACATATATGAAGGGGTCAATACTAAAGTGAGTCAAGTCCATTTTTTGAAAAAAAATGAGATAGAGATATATTCTGAAAGCTTGTACTGTATATTTTAATAGGGTTAGAGTGTTATAATTGTTAGTACCATGGGAAACCCACAGAATGCAGTAGTTTCAATGAGCACTGAAGAATTTCTTTTGAATTTGCTCTGAAGTTTCAGAGCAAATCTGAACCAAGTCACAGTAGCTTCCATTTGAAATGTCATAAATTGGATTTTTTTTTTAAGATAGTACATTACGCGTTGAGTGTAGAAAGTAGCATTTTGCATGCGAGTGTGGAGTTCGCACCCGAGTGACAGCGAGGGTATTAAAACCACACGAGCAATGCAAAATGCCGTTTTCACACGAGTTGCGTACAGTACTTTATCTACGATTGTACAAAAAGATTTAATAATAAATCTTATTCTAGATTTAATAGATAAGATGATGTTATCTATTAAATGATAACATGTTAGATTTTAATAATAAATACAGAAAAAAATAATAAACTTCCTGTATGTAAGCTCGTATTTCTCTTTTAATAAGATGACATCAATTCATTAGTAGTATTTTGTGCCGAATTAATTATTTCAGAAGGCGTATTATTCTCCTCATATTCGTAATAATCACTTAAATCACTCATTGATTTTCACAAAAAACTCAATACAAACAGTTACTTTTATTAAATAAACATCAAATTAGTTATGTTAAATGTAAATTAAAAATGTGTAGTAGTAGTGTATTAAAAATGTAAAGTAAAAATGTAAATAGTTATGTCCTCTAACACCTGTGTTAGGGAAAATTTTTGAAAAAATCCAAAATCACGCATGGTAAAATTTTTAAATAAATGCAAAATTTTTAACAACAATCAATTTGGATTTAGAGAAGGACTATGAACCCAGGATGCTATTAAATATTTCATTTATAATGCTTTTGAATCAAAGGAAGATGTTATCAGGCTCTCTTGTGACCTAACCAAGGCCCTCCATTGTGTTAGCCATGATATTTTATTGAAAAAACTTTATCACTATGGAATAAGAGGAACTCCTTTAACTTTAATAGAATCGTACCTCAAATCAAGGTCTCAGGTCACTGTTAGTATTTTGTGCCGAATTAATTATTTTGGAAGGCGTATTATTCTCCTCATATTCGTAATAATCACTTAAATCACTCATTGATTTTCACAAAAAACTCAATACAAACAGTTACTTTTATTAAATAAACATCAAATTAGTTATGTTAAATGTAAATTAAAAATGTGTAGTAGTAGTGTATTAAAAATGTAAAGTAAAAATGTAAATAGTTATGTCCTCTAACACCTGTGTTAGGGAAAATTTTTGAAAAAATCCAAAATCACGCATGGTAAAATTTTTAAATAAATGCAAAATTTTTAACAACAATCAATTTGGATTTAGAGAAGGACTATGAACCCAGGATGCTATTAAATATTTCATTTATAATGCTTTTGAATCAAAGGAAGATGTTATCAGGCTCTCTTGTGACCTAACCAAGGCCCTCCATTGTGTTAGCCATGATATTTTATTGAAAAAACTTTATCACTATGGAATAAGAGGAACTCCTTTAACTTTAATAGAATCGTACCTCAAATCAAGGTCTCAGGTCACTGTATTCCAGGGAGAGACAAGCTCTACTGAGCTTTCAAAGCACGGGGTGCCTCAAGGCTCAGTACTTGGGCCCCTGTTGTTTATAATTTATATTAATGATCTGCCTGAATATGGTGCTCTGAGTCCGAGATTAGCGGACGATTCTACATATGTTATAAAAGGGAAGGATGGTTATGAAGCGGAACTAATAATTGATGCCATTGTAAAAGAGGCAAAAGATTGGTTTGTCCTTAATAAGTTAACTTTGAACCAAGCGAAAAATCAAATTTTAAGACATTCTCTTAAACATCATAATTTATCATTAATAAAAATACTTGGACTGTCAATTGACAGCACACTAAATTGGAAAGTGCATGTTAACCACCTCAGTAGTAGGCTTTCATCTGTTCTTTATATGCTTCATAAACTTGGTTCCACTCTGGACAAAAAAACTATTAAACTTGCGTACTTAGCACACTTTCATTTGCGAATGCTCTATTGTATTAAAGAATGGGGAGCTGCCCCGCCCCTTCTGCAAATAGTATTTTTTTTGTTACAAAAAAAAAGCAATTCGCATAATTAATAAGCTTAAGCACGATGCTAATTATAAATTATTTTTTATAGATAATGGAATTTTGACCTTTTATTCGGCATATATTTACTCCGTATTATTGTTTACTAAAATTAAATATGATAATGGACANCTCAAATCAAGGTCTCAGGTCACTGTATTCCAGGGAGAGACAAGCTCTACTGAGCTTTCAAAGCACGGGGTGCCTCAAGGCTCAGTACTTGGGCCCCTGTTGTTTATAATTTATATTAATGATCTGCCTGAATATGGTGCTCTGAGTCCGAGATTAGCGGACGATTCTACATATGTTATAAAAGGGAAGGATGGTTATGAAGCGGAACTAATAATTGATGCCATTGTAAAAGAGGCAAAAGATTGGTTTGTCCTTAATAAGTTAACTTTGAACCAAGCGAAAAATCAAATTTTAAGACATTCTCTTAAACATCATAATTTATCATTAATAAAAATACTTGGACTGTCAATTGACAGCACACTAAATTGGAAAGTGCATGTTAACCACCTCAGTAGTAGGCTTTCATCTGTTCTTTATATGCTTCATAAACTTGGTTCCACTCTGGACAAAAAAACTATTAAACTTGCGTACTTAGCACACTTTCATTTGCGAATGCTCTATTGTATTAAAGAATGGGGAGCTGCCCCGCCCCTTCTGCAAATAGTATTTTTTTTGTTACAAAAAAAAAGCAATTCGCATAATTAATAAGCTTAAGCACGATGCTAATTATAAATTATTTTTTATAGATAATGGAATTTTGACCTTTTATTCGGCATATATTTACTCCGTATTATTGTTTACTAAAATTAAATATGATAATGGACAGTTGAATAATGACATAAGTCATAATTATAAAACCAGATGTACCACTAATATTAATGTTCCAATGTGTAGGCTTCACAAATCTGATCAATCTCCGGTTATCAATGGGATAAGATGCTTCGATAAATTACCCTCAACTATAGCTGAGCTCCCTCTAAAAGCTTTTAAGAAACGTATTAAAACAATTTTAACTGAGAAGGCATATTATAATATATCTGAATTTCTTAATGACAATTTGTAAATTATATTTATTATTATTATTTTTTTTTTCCTTAATTTTTTGTTTGCAATGACTATTGTGATACTACTCTCTACAGTTGTAACTGCATGTAAATAACAAAAAAAAAAATAATAATAAATAAACAAACTCGCTAGTCGTGCGTAAAGTTGAAGGAGTCTTCTTTACCACGCTAGAGTGGTAAAGAAGAGGAATTCTTCAAAACTATTAGACACGCATGTGTAATTAATACAGGTGCGTAAGGAATCACTTTCTACGAATCTACAGCCTATGCACCCTAACAGAGATACAATGTTTATATTACGTATCAATTGTAGATAAAATATATTTATTAATGAACTAAACTATAGAATAAT
>KZ653763.1:20472-32441 GCA_001010745.2 Gerris buenoi | reverse complement strand
AAGCATGTAAAATTTCAACCTGATACAAGCAAAAGTTTTTGTGAGTTAATGATTTATATTTTTTATTTTAATATTTAATTGGATTAATTTGCCGTCGGCGCGGCGTTTGAGGGGACAGTTCTTTTTTGTTCTACAACCATCTGCTTTAACTATAAATGTATCATTAACTTTTCTCAATACACAATACATTATTTATTGAAAGACGCTCACTTCAAAGATAATAAAAAGCTTTTAATTTAATTTTGCCCTAACTCCGCTAGTAAAAATAGTTAGTTACTTATAATTTTGTCTCTTTTCTACCTCGACCATGTATAAGTAGTTATTACTATGATTTTATAATTTATATTTAATGAAAAGCGTAAGGAACTTCGTTCCTATCGGGTGTCCCAAGACACCGCACGTATTTTTTTTTACTTTATTCTAGGTCTAGGCCTTTTTTATTTATTTATTTATTTTTTTTTAAATAAATGTTTTTGAATTTTTAGTGAATATTATCGTAGAATACCTTGAATTTCATGCGAGTATAACGTAACGTAACTATCGTTGAAGGTCGATTCAAATTAAATTTGAACCTTCGCGTAATAATATTTTTGGATGTTCTCCAACGCCTTGATTAATCAAGATCATTATTAGTTGGCTATTGGACAACATCCAATTAATAACAATTATAGTTCTTATCCTGTGTTTTGAAGCAGTCCTGAATTAATATGCTTTATTTTGTCCTTTGATTTTCATCCAAGGCACATTGTAATTTTGCCCTTTGTTTATAATTATAATTAAAATTACTGCATAATCATAATGAAATTAGGAATGGTATCTACAAATTGCTCTTTGCTGATCTGTAATGAGACCGATATGACGACTCAATTATGCAAACGGCGATAAACAGAATCGGCGATAACAGAAGAGGATATGAGCAAAACCCAACCACCCAGATTGGGAGTTTTTCTACAGTACCAAACTCCTTCCTGGGTTTGGATAGGGCCGTACGTTTTCCATCAATTTCAATTAAAAAAATCGCAAATTTACCTACAAAACCAATAAATGTAAAATACTGGGCTAATTATTGTATATAAGATAGTTTATCTAGGTTGTCTCGGACCGAATTTTCCCATTTTGCCATTTATTCGAAAACAAATTTTTATTAGCAGTTTTTCAAGACTGAAATTTTGAACTTTTTCGAAGCCCTGTATCTCGTTATCTATATGGGGCCAAAAATAAGGGTGACTAGTGAAATTTAAAGAAAATGTAATCCTCTACAATTTTTACCCTAAAATCAACCGTGTTTGAAATATTTCGAAAAAACTGAAAAAAGTGGTTTTTGACCTCCTCCAAGTTAGCACAGGGTTTTTTCTGTGAGAAAATTGGGTATAGTACTACTGGAAACCCACTAACAACAACCCAAAGTTTCGTTGAATTCAGAATATTTTTAAGGTCAAAAGTACATGGTGACTGGACTATTAATTCTTCACCAAGAAATCTCCACCTCATGTACAATCTCTAAAATTTGCTGATTTTTTAATGGCGTAGACAAATTATTTATCGCTCGTTTTCTTAACTGCAGCATGATAAAAATCGGGCGCGGGCGTCTAGGACCTTTCCCTCACCAACTAATTTAAGTTGAAATATAGAGGAATTATTTATCTTGTAGAAAGAGAAATAGAAAAAAATTGGTGTTATTTTAGCTCAATCGACGAAATAGTTCCGAAATTATTTTGCGAAGTTCAAAAGTTGACATCTTTAAAATGGTTAACAATATGTAAAAGAAATTAAGTAGACATCTTAGTCTTATAAAGAGGTATAATTAGTGCAAATTTCAGCGCAACGAGAAATTTTTATACATGACACAGACTTAAAAATATAACATTTTAGTATTTTATATAATTTCTTTCCGGTAAACGTTGTAGAACTTAAAAACAAATGAAGCATTACACTTTTCGATGTTGGGGTATCCTTCTAGTTTGAATATACCTACCTTATATGAAAATAGTATAAAATAGATTAAATAATAAGTGAATTTTTTTTTTTTGCACTTGAAAAGAATGAGGATAAAATGGAAGCCCTTATATTTAGGTCTAGTGTTTGAACATCATTAAAATGTTTCAGTCACTTGAAGTGAAGAACTTTGAACTTTATAATCTTCTCATTAAGACAACGGGAGTCTATCCTTAACTCTTTCACTAATTATATATTTTAAACAAGTCCTCTAAGTTGACATCACTTTTCTTAAGCCTGTTGAGATACGTGTTGTGGCTGTTACCCCGGAGATAGCTCCCGTCCAGGATGGGGAAGTTTTAACAAAGCAACGTGTTTTGTCCTTGGGTTCTATAGTCTTGTACGATACAAAAGATGGATTCAGGACTCGGGATTGTTAAGGATGAATATTAAAAAGATTCTTGTTCTTTAAGGCGCAGAAGAGGTAGTATTTTCTTAATAATAAAGGTCCTGGGTATCAAGATTGTTCTGCAATGACTGAGTGCATTCCTTCACATTCTTCTTTGACTTGAGCACGATGAATCCTTTTTTACCTGGAGGCTCTACTGAACGAAGATACCTTTAAAAGCTGGTTTCCTGTAAATCACTGACTTAGAAAATACTCCGATTAAAGATGTTTCTCGAATTTCACTTCTAGACAATATCTTGTGTCATTTTTGTAAAAATAAATAAAACCCTTGTAGCTTTTTAACCATGAATAAAGGGTATAAGTTTTTTTGAACTTTTTAAGTACAAAGGCAGTGCTGTGAAATAAAATTCTTTACTCATGGTACTTTTTCTTCCAAAGCTTCTGCATAATAATTTCTTCTTGTTCCTTGCTAGGTTTAGATTTTTTTATTTTTGAATATAGATTTTTTATGGTTAAAGAAATAAAGTCAAGTTACTTTAAAAATACTAAAATGAGAATTATTCTCAGGAGGCTGCCTAAAAACTTCTGTTTTTACATAATAGATAATATTTATATTTATAAATTAAATGTTGGTTCTCTTTCTTTAGGGGTGTCGGTGAAATATATACCAATTATTAAAATCTGAAATCAAAGACGACCATTCATGTTTAGCTTGATATAAACGTTTCAATAAAAGAGAATCCCAACAAAAACACTTTGGGGGGGAACTGTAAATTGTACTTTTTCGTGGCGATCGCGTTAGGAGCGGTTTCTCTAGCGCGAGTCAAAGGGAAATTCCTGGAAGTCAAGGGTTGCAACGAGTTGGGAGGCGAGGCGAACTCAGTGTTTACACACTCGCTGTTCATTTCACAACGAGTCCTTCTCTTTATCACGTGTTTTTTGTTTGTTTTTTTACTTTTTTCTTTTTAATCGGAGAATGGAATGGATAATTTTTTTTGGAAATGTACCACGGTGAACCAGCTATTTAGGACCCTAACACCCACTATATTTTTTATAATATAAGTATAATATGAAAGTACAAAAATAAAATATAGATTAATGCTTCTGTAATTAATTGGTTGAATTGACTGATATTTTTTGGTAATAAAATATAATGAAGTGATATTAAGTACACATAAATCAAAACACTCTGTTAAAAAATAAATAAAGTTATATCAAAATTATCTATAAACTCAATACAAAGTTTATATATCTAACTAATACAAAACGTATATACAAATTTATATAAAGTTTATATATAACTAATATAAAACTTTAAATAAAGTTGGTACTTATATAAATAATATAAAACTTTATATAAAGTTAATATATAACTAATATAAAACCTTTTATAGTCTATATATAACTAATATAAAAGTATATAAAACTTTACATAAAGTTTGTATATAACTTATTTTATATAAACTTCCACAAGTGTGATTTTATTGTGTGTACTAATTGCCATTGATTGCGTTAGTAGTTGAATTAATAGCGAGTTCCGGCGAAGCACGAGGCGAGTCGTGAGCGCGAATGTGTAAAAGGCCATTCGCGTTGTGGGGACGAGTGGACAAATAAGACTACGACTTCCGGCGAACCGCGAGGCGAGTCACGAGCGCGAATGTGTAAATGCGGTATAACGGTTACACCTTTCGTCCGATGACTTAGAAATTTTGCATCTATATGTCTTGTAACTACATGTTAAAAATATAGCACCTTAAAAAAAATATTTTTCAAAACAATTAGGGTAAAAAAACTTAAGGGTAATTTTTTTTTCGACACCGTGAGAGGTATCATAATATGAAAGGGTACGTCGAGCTGATTACAAAAATATATACCTAAGTCTTTGTTTATAACTTTGATAGGGCGAGCGTAGGCAAGTTTGAAGTGGGTGTGAAAAGTGCCCCCCCCCCCCTCTATCTCGCTTATGTGAAGTGCAAAAAATCTTAAAAAATTCCTGAACATTCTTCAACCAAAAGTAAAGAAACCACTTTTTTGGAAATTTCGAACATAATATTATCTTATTTTTTATTGACAAAATACGGTTTTTTATAATTATATTTTTATATTTTATAATATAATTATGCTCTTTTCGATGTATTTATATGGTTTTTTCCGGTTCAGTGGCAAATAAATACTACATCAGAAGTTTGTTTATGTGTTTCGAGAATATCAGACCCATAAGATAGTTCAAAGTAAGCTTTTTAGCATTTTAAACAAGTAAGGCGCGCTTCACGTACCTGAGGCGATAATCGCCGGTTTCTGTACGAATAAGTTAAAATTATTAAGTGTAATTGTTGCATATTCTTTTTGCATACTTCAAGACCTTTTAATTGATGTATAACATTTCATGGTGACTAAATGCTTTTTTTTTGTCGCCCGCCAAACTGAAAAAATGTAACGTGTGTTCTTTTAATAGTTGCAAATTCCTTTTCTACACTTCAAGACCTTTAAATGTATATAAAAACTAAAAACTTTTTCTTAGTCACCTGCCATATTGGCCGGGCAGCTATCTTGAAAATATTAAGTGTAAAAACTCCAAAATTTGTCCAGTTTTCTCAAATGCCGAGATGTACTTTTGTGCCAAATTTCATGTTTCTAGCTATAGTAGTTTATGAATTGAAACAAGCCAACGGACAGACAGACAGACAGAGCCGTTATATAAGGTTTCTTTTTTTACTTTGTACAGAAACCTAAGAACACCATCAATAGGGTACCACTTAAACAATACAGTGTTGCCCTCGCTGTGTGCTGGCTAGCATAAACTTGACCTGTTTATTTATTTTTTATTTTTTTTGGACGAAGTAAATCAAACCATGTAAATCGCACCACTAAATGTCCCTTTGTCTAACTTAATTATTGGAATAATGGATTTGGTCACTTTATGTTTCATAATTGTAATGTTCCTTTGTCCCAAAATACGCATTGGACTAATAATATACCTTTGTCTTTTTGATTGTTTGATTAACAGATATTGTCCCTTTCAATTACAGAAGTGTGATATTCCTGTGTCCCAATGTACAATCCATTGCACTTAGAGATTGATATTGATTTTTTTTTCATTGTCGCAATTAGTGAAAGCAAATATGGATAACATTTTTAATGTATATATGACTTTTAAGAGATATAATTATAAATATGTATTACTTAAGTTAGTAAAGTAAAATGAATTAAAAAATACACTGCCAATTAGTGTGGCACATAGCTTCCTCGCATCCTATCATGTACTTTACGTTTCATGATTCGCGGACACACAGACCGACAGACAGACAGACAGACAAAATTGTTCCCTGATGTCTGAAACGGATTTCTGTCTTGGAATTTTTCAAATCGGAGGCATAAAACTTTTTTGTTCTCAAAAGTGAACACAATGCTTCCGTAACCTTGGAAGCAATAAACCACTTACAAAATTATGAAACATTTATTTAACCTCTTTTACCTGCAAAAAACCAACAAATCGGTACAAAATGTTTTATAAAAATAAAGAAATAAAACCGCTTTCATGTACAAATCAAGGCCTTTCAAATGATATACGACACAATAATGAAATCGAAAAAAAGTGGTCACGTGACCACGGCACTCGGGGAAAAAGTTTACTCTCAATTTCTCAGGTAATAGGACGAATTAAAANAAAATGCTTAGCTTGAGTATGGTGATGGCTCTGGCTTGTGGTTTGAAAAGGAATAAATTCGTTTAAAGAAAAAAGAAAACTATTTTCACTCTGGTTAATTCCTTAGAATATCTCATAACGATAACAATAGTCAGCTTTTAAGGTTACCTTAGTCCAAAAAAGTAGTTTTTAAAAAATGTCTATATGTGTAAAAATATGTCTGTGCAAACCCTACACTACTTACGGACCCTAAATTACTTGGTTGATTTTGATGAAATTTGGTAGGGTCAGTTGGGGTAATTGTGCAAATGGGGTAATTGTGAACACATATTGTCAGCCCTCTGAAAGGTTTTTGAAGGATTCCAACTGTGGCGATCTTGAAACTTGTCGCTATTGCGAAGTTATATTTTGGGTTCCCGCTCTTTCCAGACAAACAAACAACTTTACAAGTGTTAAGAGTTTCTTCTGTTTTACCTGGAGTGGAGAATACGAAAGCAAGTCGTTTTAATTGTTTATTTAGTAAATTACCAAAGTCTAAGACATTTTAAGTGTTTTATTTTGGTGCTATCAGTTTTCATTGCTTTTCTTGTACACGTTCACAATTACCCCACAATATTTTGTCCATGAGGTAGTTGTGAACAAGCAGTTTCTTATCCTCCTGCTTAGGAGTTTATGATTAGATTTTGCTATAAATTGTTGAGCTGAGCGAAGCGAACTCTTATACTACACTTTGCATATGGTTGGACACATACTTCTCCCGAACCGATCTGCACAAAATTCGGCAGGTCATAGTGACCAACCACAGGAAGGTATATATCTGAAATGGTCCAAATTAGTATTAGTAGTAGTCTTCTTCCAGTTTAGTATAGGTAAATTAATTTTTCCCTGAGCCTACCTGAGTAGCAAATGGTCATTCACATTTACCCCCTATCCTAAGGGGTAATTGTGAATTCAAAGGAGTAATTGTGAATAGGCTCCCACCAGTTTATAATCACTACTATAAACACCAACTTTCCATATGATCACACTACAGTAGTGGTGAATTCAAGAAGATAGTCCAAAATGTATCCATTAATGTATCAAACTAGGGAAACCCAAGTTTTTGTAAAAACTTTAAAATTTGTTCACAATTACCCCAACTGACCCTATACATGTTTAGAACACATTTTTTACATGTTTACCTGGAGTAATCAAGAAACGTACTTTAGCTTTAAATTTGGGGGCCCTGGCGCTACCCCCAAAACTCTGAAAAAACAATTTTCGAAAACGATTCTGACAATTTTTAAACTCGTTTTTAGAAAAAAAAAATTGTTTTTTTTTTTTATCTAGTTTCCGAGATGTTGATGAAAATAAATTTGATTGAGCTAAAAATGGAAAACTTTGAGTAAAAAACCACCTATTACACAAATTTTCAATATTGTGTTCAATAATAAATTAATTAAACCAGATATCAAAGGATTTAAATTCAGCATTATACCATTTATATGTATAAAAAAGTTTATCGTCCGATATTTGTTTTTACTTTTTAAGTTAAATATACCTAGCTATATATAGGACTGATGAACTATTGTAATATTGGATTATGAGGGAAGTTTTTAACTGCGAAGATTATGAGTTTGTTCTTGAATATATCTTACATGTTCCTAATGGGTACTAGAATTCTACAGGTTTAAGCTCATGACCGGTAGTAATACACCGCGGCAATGCGGCGGCGACTAATAGCCTCCTAAACCCTTAAGCAGTATCATCTAATGACCATTACCATCCTAATAGCACCGAATTATAAATAAAAAAAGTAAAATACGTATTTGGTAAAAAAAAAAAAAAAAAAAAAAAAAAAAAAAAAAAAAAATGATGCACTACCAAAAATGCTTAGCTTGAGTATGGTGATGGCTCTGGCTTGTGGTTTGAAAAGGAATAAATTCGTTTAAAGAAAAAAGAAAACTATTTTCACTCTGGTTAATTCCTTAGAATATCTCATAACGATAACAATAGTCAGCTTTTAAGGTTACCTTAGTCCAAAAAAGTAGTTTTTAAAAAATGTCTATATGTGTAAAAATATGTCTGTGCAAACCCTACACTACTTACGGACCCTAAATTACTTGGTTGATTTTGATGAAATTTGGTAGGGTCAGTTGGGGTAATTGTGCAAATGGGGTAATTGTGAACACATATTGTCAGCCCTCTGAAAGGTTTTTGAAGGATTCCAACTGTGGCGATCTTGAAACTTGTCGCTATTGCGAAGTTATATTTTGGGTTCCCGCTCTTTCCAGACAAACAAACAACTTTACAAGTGTTAAGAGTTTCTTCTGTTTTACCTGGAGTGGAGAATACGAAAGCAAGTCGTTTTAATTGTTTATTTAGTAAATTACCAAAGTCTAAGACATTTTAAGTGTTTTATTTTGGTGCTATCAGTTTTCATTGCTTTTCTTGTACACGTTCACAATTACCCCACAATATTTTGTCCATGAGGTAGTTGTGAACAAGCAGTTTCTTATCCTCCTGCTTAGGAGTTTATGATTAGATTTTGCTATAAATTGTTGAGCTGAGCGAAGCGAACTCTTATACTACACTTTGCATATGGTTGGACACATACTTCTCCCGAACCGATCTGCACAAAATTCGGCAGGTCATAGTGACCAACCACAGGAAGGTATATATCTGAAATGGTCCAAATTAGTATTAGTAGTAGTCTTCTTCCAGTTTAGTATAGGTAAATTAATTTTTCCCTGAGCCTACCTGAGTAGCAAATGGTCATTCACATTTACCCCCTATCCTAAGGGGTNTTTTTTTTTTTTTTCAAAACATAAAACGAGAGAAGTTCAAGCAATATTTAATTATTTCAATATTTAATTTATTTCTATTCTACTTATCTATCAAGCAAAACCAAGGTATTAACTTACAGTTAGTAGCTTTTGGATAACTATATTATTATGTTGGGGCATTTTTATCTTTCCCTTAAATATAATTTATAATTTTGTAGTCGTAGTATCATTTTCTGCAATTGCATCTATTAACAAATAAGAGTCTGTTCTCCATCTTGCTAAGCAAATATATAGAGCATGATTACAACTCAAAAACAATTCAAATGGATGTTTCAGAAGGGAGTTTATTCTAAGCTTCATTAATTACCTATTACATTTTTATAAATTGAAGTTTTTAATGATGTTAACTAAATTTGATATTAATAATAATTACATTGTGATGTGGCTGAAGGCGATAGGTTGTGTGACAGATGGTGATGTTTCACGAAGATACCCGGGCGAGAAATACCGTGTCCTGGAGTCCTGTTTCTTTGTTCTCTTCAGGTCGAGGGTAATCAACTGTACTGGCATGCTTTTATTATATACTCGAGACAAGAGTCTTGAGGTCTTCATTTGTCCTTCTAAGTTTGTCTAAGCATCATTTCTCATCTTGAAGATGCAAGTAATTAAAATGAAGTATAATTGTACGAAGGTCCTTAGCACTCAGTACTAGTTTATTACTTTATCTTCTTATGTTTTGCACTTCAGTCTATAAAATACCTTAAGCACGAAATATCTTTGTTGTTTCAATACCTATTGTAATTTGTTTAGAATATGGTAGAAGAAAATATAATGATGCTTTGAAGGAATTTTTTATCGGCATTACTATGAACTTTGATTACTCTATGAAAGTTTGTGTTATAACTTGTTGGATTTCAATAAATATTACATTTACATATTTAAATCGTTTTTATAATGTTAAAGTTGTTATTCTGACTTAAATTATTTTCTGGTCGCCACTCTCGAATACTCGAAATTTGAGGACGTACTCAGCTTTTTACTTTTTACTATAAATGGGTCAAACTACTTATTGATATTACTGGAATCTTTAAGAAATGGTGTGAACAATACGAACCATGTAACATCTAATTAAGCCCCAGAATTAAGAATTATTATTATGTTAGGCACCATTCGTTAAGCCATAAAATGGTACAATACTAATCTATATTAATTATTATTCATTGTTTCCACTATGTTACTTCACCAGGGTCTTTATTGAAATAAGATAAGTTCAACATTCACATAAAACAAATTTATAACACCCAAGGAGCGGATGAACAAGAATACTAATTGGGATAAGAAATAAATTCTTTGGTCTTATTTGGGGAGAAGGGGATAAAGTCGGTTATAGGTAGTAAAGGTTGAAGACGAATGAGTAGTTAGTATGCCAGCGCCAGCAGGTGCTGGGTAGGCTAAAGTTGGTATGGTTAGCTAGTATAGTGGGCTGGAATGACACCGCAAGCACGTGCTAACCTGCGGTCCCCTTTCCCCTTCCTACCCCTCTTAACTAATCTACTACCAATAGGTAACTCAATTCATTATATAATTATACTCATTTTAATAACCGTCCCTAATCTAATACAACAATTATTATTATATACTAGCCGTTAAGCCCATGGCAACGGGCAGAATAAATATGGTTGAAAAAAGAGCTAGTTATAATAAAAATATTTAAATAGATATTTACTATTTAAATTATAAGTTTTATGCATGGAGCTTCATTACACAGGAATGGCTTAGTGGTAGCGTTTTCGACTGACGTGCAGGAAGTCACTGGTTCGATCCCAGCTTAAAGCTCATCAATTTTTAACGTTGTAATTAATTTAGAGGTGAGTCGCCGTCGCCGTCGTCGAGACACTACTCGATTATATGAATGATATTTGATTCGTTGATTCACCACTTGAGATTTTTATTAAAAATAAAACATATTGCTTCCGAGCTTTCCGAAGGTAACGGAAGCTATGTGATCGTTCTGAAGAAAGAAAAAAATTTAGGTCTCCGATTTCAAAAATTCCAAGACAAAAATTCGTTTCAGACATAATTTTTTTTTTATTGTTTACATAATTTCATGTTATAAGTGTTACAGATGATAATTGTTTTGTTGGCAATGAGTAACGTGAGAAAGGTAATAGTCCAGTGACAATTCCTTTCGGCTGGGAGAAGTTATTAAGGATTAATAGTTACACTTGTAAATATAAAAGTAAATGAATATTAGATGTGTGGTGAATGAAATTAAATTAAGTGGAGATTAACGAATAAAATTAAATATAAAATTATGTGACGAGAAGGTCTCTAGGCCACTGCCTCTTCAGGCGACGAGGTGGATTATCTGGAATAATTTGGGATGCAAGGAGTTCTATTAAGGTTAAACTAGGATTGGGGTGATTATGTAGAGATTCGTGGAATGAGTGGTATCGGGATACGGATAGGTCTCGGACAAAAGGAACATTGAGATCTGTGTGGAGAGTGATGTTGGAGACGTAGAAGGGGCATCTGTGATTTTCCTAAGGATCTTGGATTGGAGAGTTTCGATTCGACGGATATTGGAAGGCATGGTGCTACCCCACACTTCTAGACCATAGGTCCAAGCTGGTTTTAAGACCATTATAAATACGAAGATTATTATTCAAGGTAAGGTCAGACCTACGATCTAGATCTAGAAGACGAAGCAGTAACTTGTATCGTCTTGAAATGTCCGTACGTTTTGTTTTTGTATGATGTTGCCAAGTGAGTCTTCTATCGAGGAGAAGGTCAGACATCAGGAAACATTTTTGGTTCCGTGTCTGTCTGTCTGTCTGTCGGTCGGTCTGTCGTTCAATGTTCAATTTTTGCGAACAAACATATGTAACATATTTATTTGGGATATACCCCTTGTTATAATTTAATTATTTAAAATTAATTTAGAAGTGGTATGAGTTTGATTTGTATTTGAATTATGGCGCCAATTCTAGTTTAAGTTTTGGAGGGAAACTGTGTTGGTTCTTTTATCTTATCATTGTCAAGTTTAAGTTTTCTTTTGTCTTTTCCTTTATTTTAGGTTTGTTTTAGTTTCTGAATTTTAGTTTTGGAAAGGTTTAATTTGAGTAGATTTTTTCTTTCTTTTCATAGTTAAGTTGGTAGGCCTGTAGGAAGATCAGGTCAGAGGTTGGAGGTCAGGTGATAAGGTCAAGAGTCA
>KZ653762.1:0-18013 GCA_001010745.2 Gerris buenoi | reverse complement strand
TAGAAGTACACTATTTTAGAAGTTAAAAAAAAAACTTTATTATTTCTTTTTCTTTTTATATTTTTATATATATAATAAATTTTTGAAAGTATATATTTGGATAATATATAATTTTACAAAATGTATACACTTTTTTATAACTATACTTTTATAAATATATAAAAAAAATGAGGTCACTTTGGTTTTACAATATCAGTTTCGACTACTTATTCAAAGGAACCTAAGATCAGAATGTATTAAACTAAAAATTATATTGTTAAATATATACTTACAAATTTCATTTTATACCTAGATTTATTGTTATGAGCTTTACAAAAACAAGGCCTAAGAACAACCCTACTTGTTCTGATTTTGTTTTTAATATTAAATTAACTTCTTGAAAAAGCCTACCTTTTAGAATCTTTTTCAAGTTTTTTTTTGAGCCGAAAAAAGTTAATAATGGCTGATACTGAGTGGTAAAGCAAAGCCATTATACTAAAGTTTCACGACCTCGCTGTCTTACAAGTTTTTTTAACGTCTTGTATTAAAGGCTCAAACATCTTCATCTAATTTTTTTTACACTTTTTTTTGTGCAATCTTTTCCTCTATAAGATTAAATTTGATTTGCTTTAGAAACTTACTTTGATGTAAATAAATCTAATTTATATTTTGTTGAAAATCTTTAATCTACTTACGAGATCAGCTAAGCCAAATGTTATAGAACTGCCGAAAAGCCAAGCGTAATAGAACTGGCCGAAAACACAAGTATAAATTTTGGTTTGGAAAAGCTAGATTATATTATCTCAGACTCTGTTTTTCTCCAGTCTGTGATAGCGAATAATATAAAAGAACTTTATTTCAACAACCAGACAATTGACCAAAATTGACCAATTGACCAAACAATAAAATAAAACTCATTATAACTGGAAAAATTAACCGGGTTCATTCAGATAATCTTATCAATTATCGTAGGAATGGGTTATTCCAAGTAGTTGTTGGTATTAGGTGTTACCAATTACAGGTATATAAGTACCTGTTACAAGTACCTACGTACTTTCAGTAACTGGTACATCCTCAATAGTAAATAGAGTAGTACTTATTTAAATCATTTAAGTCTATTTTAGAATTGATAGATTTATCGGACACAGTGATGTACGTGGCTTCTAGATATTTTAGTATGAAGATAATTCTATTTATGTCCAAAATTTCGATATATTCTTTGTCAATTTAGTGATTTTCTCTAGTTGTGTGGATAGTAAGGGCTGTTCTTTCGTTTTTATATTGTATATCATAACAATGATGCTAAATTCTATTTTATAACTATTGTGTGGTTTCATCTGTATCTGTGGTTTTTGTGATATACTCTATCACAATCTTTGCAAGTCATTTTGTAATATTTTTTTATTTTTTTATATTATATTCATTCGATTCGTCTACCATTTGGCGTTCCATTCTTGAACTTGAACTGGCGTCCATAAACTTCCAACTGCAATGTCAAGATTTAGTGTCTTGAAGGAGACTAAAAGTTTAATCTAAAAGTAAGTTTGATATATGGGATGATGTTGAAGTTGGTTATCATAGAGAACTATTAACAACTAACATTAAATTCCCACGATTAATTCCTCTAACTTACTTATCTTAAATTGGTTGAATTAGAAGTACACTATTTGATCTCTATTCTCTATTAAAATAAATCACTATTATATTTGTCTAAATATCATACAAATAATAAATTACACATTATTCCCGATCATACCGAAGGTAACGGAAGCTATGTGAACGTTCTGAAGAACGATAACATTTTATGACTACAATTTCAATAATTCCGAGACGGAAATCAAGGGAATATTTTTGGTCAAGTGTCTGTCTTTCTGTCTGTCAGTCATTCAATTATTGGTATTAGATGGTAATATATAATAGATGGTATTATATGTTATACGTCCCATATAAGTTTCAAATTTCTGCGCCCATTTGTTTCTCTTCCGCATGCAAACAAACATACATTAAATAATTTGATTAAAAAACGTTTTTAAAAACAAGCTTTTATTCGTATTCTTTACAGCAAACCCATCCATTTGATGCCCATATCATGGGAGTGCTTTAAAAATACCTATTCCACCATATTGGATTTAGAATGACGTTACTTAGCTAACTATCTAAGACTTAGCTCACTTTTCCTAATTATTTTTTATTAATGTAACTTAATTTCTTTCCCCAATGACACTGATGATGGTCTCATGAAGGCTGAAAGTTGCTGATGAACCTGTTTCAATATAAGTGGATAGACAATTTATGTTACTCCGTCATCATGTTAATTATACTAATCATAATCATATATATAATGATAATGTGTGATTTATGCTAAAATCTATGCCTACCATGGTAAAATTCCCTCCTTATAACGTCAAGGAAACGTTTATGAGCTCACTTGTAGAATGAGGTTTTAGGAATGCTTTACAGGAATAAGGTTGTTGGATGAAGGTGTTGATTGTAGGCTAGTTATATAAGGAAAGGTACCTGAGTGGAGGGCCTGAGAGAGGGTCTCACCCCTAGGTGATTTTCTCAAGGAAATGAGAGCCGACGTCAGGCAACTTATTGCCTCCAGCTCGTCAGGCAACTTATTGCCTCAAGCTCAGCAAGCATCCCTAATAAGCAACTCCCTGAGCTTCACTCAACCAATCCGGTTAAGAAACCGATTGCAATAAACCTAAACCTTAAGCCTAAATACCCAATATAGTTTTCTTGACCTATCTCACTAACCCTTGCCCAAGGTCTAGAGTCTAGAAGATAAATTTATTTAACAATCTCTTCACCAATGATTGAAACATTTTATAGGATTTGATTTATCTTTCCAGTATTTTAACATTTGCTTAACCCCAAATATAAAAAAAAAATTGTGTCTCTTACTAAATTATTTAATCCGTTTGCTTGAAGATTATAATATATTTTATATTTAACTATTATTTTTTATTTAAAGCTATAGGGTGTTTTTTATAATAAAAGGCATACATTTACTAAATGAATCTGTAATTTCAAAAAATAAAAATAGTATGCAACTTTAGAAAATGATCAAGATTTCAATTGTTTGCACTAGTTGTATAAATTCTTTAATTTGTTTTAATAGGTGTAAAATTCATTGTATTTAACATAAAGTAACCATTCAAGTGATTTTTATATACCTTAATGTGTTTGTTGGTGCTCAATAGAAAAATAGTAATTTTTATTTTCAAACAATGTTTTGACTGGCATCGTCAAATATTTTAATTGCTTTGAATTTGCACCAACTATACCTGTTTGTAAGAAAAACATTTCCTCTGAATACGGTTTATAGGCCTCTTCTAATTTTACCCGTGCATTTCTATCTTTTGCTGAATGATGCCATTTCATCCTGGAGAAGTTGGTGATGTCATCTCTCTACCTAATTCGCCAGCCTGCTACTCTTCCTGACTCTATATCCCTGGGGTACTGATGATGGTCTCATGAAGGCTGAAAGTTGCTGATGAACCTGTTTCAATATAAGTGGATAGACAATTTATGTTACTCCGTCATCATGTTAATTATACTAATCATAATCATATATATAATGATAATGTGTGATTTATGCTAAAATCTATGCCTACCATGGTAAAATTCCCTCCTTATAACGTCAAGGAAACGTTTATGAGCTCACTTGTAGAATGAGGTTTTAGGAATGCTTTACAGGAATAAGGTTGTTGGATGAAGGTGTTGATTGTAGGCTAGTTATATAAGGAAAGGTACCTGAGTGGAGGGCCTGAGAGAGGGTCTCGCCCCTAGGTGATTTTCTCAAGGAAATGAGAGCCGACGTCAGGCAACTTATTGCCTCCAGCTCGTCAGGCAACTTATTGCCTCAAGCTCAGCAAGCATCCCTAATAAGCAACTCCCTGAGCTTCACTCAACCAATCCGGTTAAGAAACCGATTGCAATAAACCTAAACCTTAAGCCTAAATACCCAATATAGTTTTCTTGACCTATCTCACTAACCCTTGCCCAAGGTCTAGAGTCTAGAAGATAAATTTATTTAACAATCTCTTCACCAATGATTGAAACATTTTATAGGATTTGATTTATCTTTCCAGTATTTTAACATTTGCTTAACCCCAAATATAAAAAAAAAATTGTGTCTCTTACTAAATTATTTAATCCNCCATTTCATTCTGGAGAAGTTGGTGATGTCATCTCTCTACCTAATTCGCCAGCCTGCTACTCTTCCTGACTCTATATCCCTGGGGTACTAATCAGTGATACGTTGAGCCCATATTATCTGCTAGTCCATTCCCAACATCCAACATGTCCTGCTCACTGCCTTTTTAAGTTAAGTGTTGCCTCTCTTACATATCTCAACCCTGACTTCTTTATTTGTTCCGTAGATCTTATTCAGTCTAAGCGTCTGACTTTTAATAGACTCTTCTTCATAGCTCTTGAGTCACATCCAAGTAGTGCAAAACATTTCCCCTTAGAACCCAGGTTTTCCCTTTGACCCAGGTTGGCATAATATAATGCGCATGGAATGATGAAGCTATTAAAAACTTTGGCCTTCAATGCAGGACTTATATTGAGTCACATCCAAGTAGTGCAAAACTTTTTGAGTAACATCCAGTCCAGTAGTAGTGGTAGTCTAGTACTTCCTACTAGAACGGGTAGGACGAACCACTTGATCGAACCTTGCAATTAAGCCATTACTTAGGCCCTTTTTACGCCCCGTGGTAGAGAATTCCAGCCACTTCACACATCACACATTTGTACATTGTACCGCCGAAGCGAGTATGGTGTGAGCCATATAAATCAGAGCGTCTCGGCGAGATTTCGGAGAGGCCTTCAATGCATTGCTTTTAAAAATATATTTTAAAGTCCTAAATTTTCATGCCAAGTCAAATTTTTTTTTTTTTACCTTTTTCATAAGACAAACATTTCCTTCATTATTTCAACTTAATATCTGCTGCCAATTTGGAATAATTTGTAAACTTTCCTTACGTTCGTGAGGAAACATTCTATGACGTCACCAATTTGGAATAATTTTGAGAGGAAACGTTCTAAGACGTCACCAATTTGGAATAATTTGGTGAGGAAACGTTCTAAGACGTCACCAATTTGGAATAATTTTGTGAGGAAACGTTCTAAGACGTCACCAATTTGGAATAATTTGGTGAGGAAACGTTCTAAGACGTCACCAATTTGGAATAATTTGGTGAATAAACGTTCTGAGAGCCCTCCGTCCGACTTTTAATATTGTTTGTTGCATTCGTTTTGTGGTTTGAAGGTCTATTATAATTTAGAGAATGCTTGTGATTGAAAATATCTTAAGTTTTTTTCGTATTATGGATGATGATGGAATTATTTAGTTTTCTTACATTTCAAAGATATTTTTTTTTTATTTAAAAAAATGAGACGAAGAAAACATCTGTGGAATCACTTTGAAAGCCTTACCTACCTGTACAATCAAATTAAAGTTTCTGAAAGAAGAAGACGAGGGAAAAGATCGGGGTGGCATTTCCTCTGCATAAGGAATATTTAGAGACTGTCGACAGTAAAGCAGTGTGTTGAATATGCATGAACTCCATGAAAACCTTTCCTTCCCGGCACGGTTTCATTTACAATGAAAAGCTTATTAGTACCGGATCTAAATAGTTTGACGTTGGCTTTATTCAAATATTAACTTCTTAGAATGCTAATCTACTACTGACGCAACGGAAAAATTTCAATATTAAATCTTCTGCCCCCTTTTCCTCTGACCAACTAAAAAACCCCATTTTTCTTCTCCCATCATTTTTAATGCAAATTAATTAATACAGTTAACTCTTTTTCTTTTATTGAGTTTTTTTTTTTAGGTTTTAACATGAAGAAAAATACCGTTTTTTTCTTATTGACTTAATTTGTAGAAATTGCCAATATTCTTTAATTTATACATCTGATTTATTTTGAAGTTATTAGAAAAGTAAATTTATGATATTAATGAATATTTCAATATTTATTATAATTAAGAATATTTAAAATAATGCTACTGTCCTTCCCTACTTAGGTGATACTCAAAATCCTCCTTATCACCTTCATTTGACCTACGTAGTTATCGCCTTACGACATNTACGTTTTTTTTCTTATTGACTTAATTTGTAGAAATTGCCAATGTTCTTTAATTTATACATCTGATTTATTTTGAAGTTATTAGAAAAGTAAATTTATGATATTAATGAATATTTCAATATTTATTATAATTAAGAATATTTAAAATAATGCTACTGTCCTTCCCTACTTAGGTGATACTCAAAATCCTCCTTATCACCTTCATTTGACCTACGTAGTTATCGCCTTACGACATTATCTAGGGCCGTCTTCTGATTTATGGTACCGTGGAATTTTTGCTGCATACTAGTTGCGTCCGGTTATGAAAATCCGATTAGAGTTGCGTCCGCACATTTATAATCCTATATCTGAATTGCGTCCAGGTACAAGATAATCCAAAAAGGGTTTTATAGAATCGAAATATTAAAATTTATTATTGCTCGCCTCAGCCAAGCAATAATGGCGGTTTGAGAGCACGATCACATCTGAAAATTCCTGTATCTGATCTTCTTGATCTGGAATAGGTCCAGAGTTGGGTGGGCATCGTCGGGCCCCTGATGAGTCGGACGCGACGAAACGATGCAGGACATAATGCCGAGCCAACATCTTATTGACTTATTGTCGGATGTTGGAACAGCTCCTATGTGTCACGCTTGCGTGGCACAACCCTCAGTGTCTCTCACTAACAAAAATTGTGCAACATAATATATTTTTACTTTCCAAGTCAACATAAACAAACGCTTGCTTTTCAGTATGTAGGTAATTGATACCAGTCTTTCTTAGGCATTTATCTTGGAATCATACGCTATGAAATGTGAAAAACTAAAAGATTTAAAAGTAATTAACGGATGTATTTGTTGTAAAAAAATTTTTGCTCCGCATTTTTTGAAATCGATGACGTGTGAGTAATAATTCAATCAAAAATGGAACACAAACACGAACCAGAAGAAAAGCATTTGTTGTGCGAAGGTCAGTAATAGTGTTAAAAAAAGTTAAAATATATTTGTTTACCTTGGGGAAAAAAGAGGTAAAAAAAAAATTATCCTGGACGCAATCCGTATATCTCAGGCGCAGAATGCGGACGCAATATGGAAATGAGATTAAAAAAGTGCGGACGCAATTTGGATATCTTCTCAGTATTAGGACGCAACACGGAAACACCGACAATTTTGATACAAGTAAATATGAAAATATTTTAATTTAAGGAATATATTATTACCAAAATCAAAGGAATTTTTCGATCGTAATTAGAAAGAAAACAAACCTCATATGACTGTTTGCTAATTAGTCAATTTTATTAATTATTTGTTCGCTTGAGCCATTTACATATAATTTATGTTTAAATCTAAGATATTATTTACTTAAGAGATGTTAACTCATGTTTATTTGTTTGTATTTAGTTGATTGTATTTAGTCTTGCGAAAATTTAATTGAGCTTTACTTTAAGGATAATTTACTTAGGTCTGGATTACAAGTATATGGTTTTATTACATTATTATGACTAATTTATCAGGCACTTTACTTATTTGATCGATATAATAATTACTGAACCATGACTCAACTTCAACAGTCTGGGATTCGTAACTAGAACTACATACCCGAGAAATAAGAGCGTTGATGGATCATCTTAATAAATAAAAAGAAAAAGTCTCTCCACGGAAGAAAATCCTATTTATTTGTAGCAAAGCAGCTTTCAGTTTTCGTCATCATTATTAGCTCTTATTAATTTTCTTGTTATTTCAGTTTTGTTGTATGTTTGTTAGTCTTAACGTTTATTGTTTGTTTATATAGGCACTGATGGCTTTACAAAAGCTGAAAGCTGCTTTGGTATAAATAAATAGTATTTTCTTCCGTGGAGAGACTTTTTCTTTTTATTTATTAGAACTACATAGTTTAAATACCCAATCTTTACCTATATGACTCAGCCACTTTGTTATATGATCCATATAATAATTACTGAAGAATGAATCAACTTCAACAGTCTGGGATTCGTAACTAGAACTACATACTTTATACCCAATCTTTTGAACTCGGATTTAAAAAAAAAAAAATCGAAAATTTGACCTGAACAAGAAAAATGTAGTAAAAAAAAGCAAATAAGCTTCTTTATAAAATATTAAATTAATCATGCCAGTTTAATAAGAACATGCATAAATACTGTAGCTTCCGTTGCCTTCGTTAAGGCGGCTTTCACACTGCGTGCGAGACCGAGCGAGGCCGATTCCGCTTGAGAAACAAACACATGTATTAATTAGCATGGGGCTATTCACATTGAACGCCGAGCGAGACCGAGCGTTTTCGGCCGCCGAAAAGCGTTTTCAGTAGCTGAAAACGCTTGTATACGGTTGTACGGGGACTAGTAGATAATCGGCCGGTCGGCTCAGTCTCGCCCGCAGTGTGAATACAAAAACGCTCGCTCGGTCTCGCCCGCAGTGTGAAAGCCGCCTAAAGCGCGCAAGCGATAAGAAAATTATATATTACTGTTTTAAAAATTATAGTTTTAATTGCAGTTTGCAGTTACAATGAGGTATTATACTTTTTTTAAAAAAAAAAAAACTAGTTTAAGGGCGAAACAGAAAAAGGTGAAAATCTATAAAGTTATAGAGAAAAGTTTAACGGAGTTTTTTATGGCATTTAGTTGAAGTCTGTTATGTTGGCAGACTTAAAAAAGTTTAAAATTAAGTTATAAACTAATAGAAACAAAGTTTAAATAGGTGATTTTCTGATATGACTGATTTTACAAAACTTGTGTCGAGTCAAACTAAGGATGTCTTGCAGGCACTATGGACTTTTTAAAAAAGATTACAGGTAGTGAATAAGTCATTTGTTTGCTTTTACCTATTAATTTGAGATTTAATATTACCAGCAATGCTTTAGACTGTTAGTTACTCCCCTTATAAAAAACAGAGGGGAGTAACAATCTAAAGAAGGTGTACGTAATTTTCTTTTTTTTTAGACTGTTACTTCCCTTATAAAAAACAGAGTGGAGTAACAATCTAAAGAAGGTGTACGTAATTTTCTTTTTTTTTAGACTGTTACTTCCCTTATAAAAAACAGAGTGGAGTAACAATCTAAAGAAGGTGTACGTAATTTTCTTTTTTTTTAGACTGTTACTTCCCTTATAAAAAACAGAGTGGAGTAACAATCTAAAGAAGGTGTACGTAATTTTCTTTTTTTTTAGACTGTTACTTCCCTTATAAAAAACAGAGTGGAGTAACAATCTAAAGAAGGTGTACGTAATTTTCTTTTTTTTTAGACTGTTACTTCCCTTATAAAAAACAGAGTGGAGTAACAATCTAAAGAAGGTGTACGTAATTTTCTTTTTTTTTAGACTGTTACTTCCCTTATAAAAAACAGAGTGGAGTAACAATCTAAAGAAGGTGTACGTAATTTTCTTTTTTTTTAGACTGTTACTTCCCTTATAAAAAACAGAGTGGAGTAACAATCTAAAGAAGGTGTACGTAATTTTCTTTTTTTTTAGACTGTTACTTCCCTTATAAAAAACAGAGTGGAGTAACAATCTAAAGAAGGTGTACGTAATTTTCTTTTTTTTTAGACTGTTACTTCCCTTATAAAAAACAGAAATGTGGTATTCGTTTGTCCCAAAGTACATTAGATTAAACTTTCCAATTAAATCAAGTTATAATTATTATTAACATTGTTTTTATCTGTATATTTCCCATTGTTAAATATAATTATAACTTGATTTAATTTAAAATTTAAACTCTCATTAGTATGAATACTACCAAAAACTTAAAAAATTAAACTTTCCTTTGTCATAATATTTATGATATTTTAATATTTCTCCATACTGCACTTAGTCCAGTCAAAATATACATAAAAAATAGCTAAATTCGCAAAGCGTGATGTAGTTCTGATTTTTTGATATGTTGTTCGGACTAGTTAGGGTAGTGTGAGCCTAAATTTGCAGCTTTGAAAAACCTGTGCTAGCTGCGTAATAGCTGAAAAATTGAAATTTTTTTGTACTTTTTCTAGTTTTTGCCATATAACTCGTAAACTATATGTTTTTCGATTATAAGAATTCTTTATATTTTTGAAAGTACAGTAAATTTTCAGTTGCATAAGCTCAACCGGAGCTCTGTACGACCAATAGGTTCCGAGATGTGGCACTTCAAAAATTGGCAATGTTTTTCAAAAAATGGAAATTTTAAGTATTCCTCTCGTTTTGGGCCAAATATCGGCATAAAACAGCCGACCTACTAGGAAAGTCATAGGAATAAAGTTGTAGTCAATTTAATTGGCTTTCTCTTACGTACAAAACAAAGTCTGTAGGCCTAATTGTTAGTTGTTGTTTGTTGTTGGTCAAAATTATCATAAACACTGCTAACAAGAATTGGTGGGCATTCGAAGAAAAAAAAAGTTCATAGACTCATGTGTAACGGTGAAGAAGAATGGAATAATAATATTATATACATTCATTATAACAAATCGTAGAGGTCAATCATTGACGCTTTATCCTTTTTATTTCGAGGGTCGTGATAATATTGTGGCATCTATTCGTTGTGGAGGCGATTCAGTTCCTGAACTATCGTCCTCAATATCATCAAGAATCTCCATGCAGCTCCAATAAATTTATTTTCTACGTAGAGACAGTATCACTTTAGGTGTTATCAAGCTCTAAAAAAATTACCTCAATGCTGCACAAGGTAGAATCACTGAGTGCAAGGGAAACTATTCTTGAAGTAGCAAATCGTAGATGTGATGAATGGGGACAGGAGATTATAGATCGTCTTGCATCTCTACCTGATATCGTCGCTGCTGGTCCCAGGTACACATATCATGCCAGAAAAAAGTTGCACAGCGTGCTACAACATCTATTAGATTTAAAAAGATCATTCAGAGCCAACGGAACTCGCGATGTGCATGAAATATACAGGGTGTTACCGACCTAAACCGAAAAATTTTTTTGGGTGAAACTAGATCCGAAATGGAGCAAAACTCCACTAAGCTCACTTGCTAAACGAGAGAAGTACTTAAAATTTCCATTTTTTGACAAAAATTCCCGATTTTCAAATTGCCATATCTCGGAACTTATTAGTCGTACAGAGCTTCGGTTGAGCTTATGCTGCTGCAAATTTACTGAAATAAAAAAATAGTAAAACAACTAACATCGAACAACGTATAGTTTACGAGGTATGTAGAAAAAACTGAAAAAAGTACAAACATTTTTCAGTTTTTCAGCTATTACGCAGCTAGCACAGGTTTTTCGAAGCTGCAAATTTAGGATCACACTACCCTAACTAGTCCAAACAACATATCAAAAAATCAGAACTACATCAAGCTTTGCGAATTATAGGTCTAATATGACTTCCCTAATATTCTGTTTTTGTAAGTTTTACGATTGCACCTGAATTACTGGGCCTACATACTTCGTTTTGTACTTAAGAGAAATCCAATTAAATTTACTACAAATTTGTTTCTTATGACTTTTCTGGTAGGTGGGCTGTTTTATGCCGATATTTGGCCCCAAACTAGAACAATACTTTTTTTAAAAAATCATAGCCACTTTTCGAAGTGCCATATCTTGGAACCTGTTCGTCATACAGAGCTCCGGTTGAGCTTATGCTGCTGCTAATTTACTGTACTTTAAAAATAAAAATAACGCAAAACATCGAAAACCACATAGTTTACAAGTTATATGGAAAAAACTTAAACGAGTACGAAAATTTTTCAGTTTTTCAGCTATTACGCACCTAGCACAGGTTTTTCGAAGCTGCAAACTTAGGATCACACTACCCTCAGAACTACATCACGCTTTGCGAATTTATTGTCTAATTTGACTGGACTAACTCTATTAAAGTAAAAAATAAATAAATAAATGAATTTAAATGGCCCTATTATTTAAGTGAACTTAAATGAGGTAATAATGAAATAGCACAATAAACCTTAAGGAAGTTTCTCTTAAAGAAATAAAAAATAACTACCACATTTCTTTCCTGGATATGTCTCTTATTTCACCTAATGACTGGACTTGATATCTATTTATTCATTTTTTGTAATGTTTGATCGACTTTAAACTCGTCAAATTTTTTACTTTCTCAAAAAATTCGATAGATTTACACGTTTTATGACTCCTAAGTCCTAAAAGGTTGTTATAATAAATAAATCAGTTTATTGTCAGTCGTCATCGAAAACCAGCTATATTCCAGCTATTCCAAACCGTTCAGGAAATTTATTCGACCATAAAGTTACAAGTGTATTAACATTAGTTTTTCTCAAATTATATCTTTAAAATATAATTTTACATGATATTATGATAGCGTTTTTATTATTATTGCAATAAAAAACACATTTAACTTATAATAGAAGTAATAACCATTTTTAACAATCAATCTATTGAATTTTAAAGCTATAAAAGTGCAATAAAAGGGCAGTCAAATCTTTTTTATTTAGAAAAAAATACAGCTTGTTGTTAAAATTTTTTAAACGTTACATTGGTTATAAACATTCTATTATTTTTATTTGCCTAATTTTAAATCTTACACCTTTTTTTTTTCTTTTTCGTCCAATGGCAGTTTTAAATTGCTTCTCTTGTATAATAGTCTCGTTAAACTCAACGATAAAATAAAAAAGGAGGACGAAGGAAGTTGCCCTGTAAAGTGTGACAGTTGCTAAGTGCTTACTGGAAGCAAATTACCCAGGCAAGTGTTATGTCGCTACTTGCAAGCACTAAACTTACAAGTATGTTTATACTTCTGTCTTCTTTAATGACTTAGAAGTTGAATTGTCCTTAAGCTCATCTCAAAATAAAGAAAATTTAAACTTCTTTATTTTGGGAGAAAAGCTTAATTGTTTGTTTTTGTTTTTTTTTTTATAAAAAAAAGAAGTACATACTTAGTGTTTTAAACGCGAATGAAAAGTACATTTCTTATTATGATGAGATAGTTGTGAAGGGAAAGAAATTCAATTATGTTTACTCTAATAATTATTAACATTTATTAATGAAGACATTTCAATTAAAAATTGTAATTTCTTGGTTATTTATTATGGGTTGTGGGTTTTTAGGGATGAAAGAATTTTTTAAAACTACTCCTCTATCTCATTCTTGCTATATTTCGACCTAGTTTGGTCATTTTCAAGCATATGCAAACCAAATTTCATCCTTTTCCTTAATGTATAATATACATTAACAACAAGACAGGATAAATTATCAACAGAATAAATATCACAGACTTCTTTTTTCATCACAGACCTGACTTAAATTTAATAATAATGGTAAATTTATAAATTAAAAAAAAAAAAAAAAAAAACTCATCTAAAGGATCTAAACATAACATGATCTATGTTTACATTAAGGAAAAGGATGAAATGTGGTTTGCATATGCTTGAAAATGACCAAACTAGGTCGAAATATAGCAAGAATGAGATAGAGGAGTAGTTTTAAAAAATTCGTTCATCCCTACTGACCCACAACCCATAATAAATAACCAAGAATCTGTACGATTTTTTTTAGTTACATTTATTATGTGTAAAATTGTAATGATTGCATATTATTTTTCTACACTTCAAGACCTTTAAATTAATATGTAACATGTTATAGAGACTAAAAACTTTATTCAGATGCCCGCCATGTTGGCTGCCATCTTGGAAATATTAAGTGTTGAAACTCCAAAAAGTATACAGTTGTCACAAATGCCGATATGCAACTATGTACCGAATTTCATGTATCATCTCTAGTAGTAGTTTATGAATTGAAACATTTCAACGGACAGACCGACAGACATAGCCGTTATATAAGGTTTTTTTCGTACATCGTACAGTAACCTTATAATCTGTCCGAGACAACTCAGACTAAATGTCTCATATACGAGTTCATAATTACTTTTGTATATTCCATTTATTAGTGTTTGTATTTATATTTAACTATTAGTGAGCATTTTATTTAAAGTTATCATTAAAATAAACTTCCCTTCGGCGGGGAATCGAACCTGGACTTCTCTCCGTCCACGTTAAAAAGCTATTTTCTCCGGAGCTTGATTTTTCCCGGGAAAACAGCATACATCGTTAGATTTCTATTTAAATGGACCACATGTTAAAATGTTTAAATCATTTTCGTCAAAACCGTTTTTGAGTAATAATTTTGATCACCTTTTTTCATAGTTTTTTTTGGGAGGGGGGGGGGGGGGGTAATAGCCCCAAATTTGGAGCTAATATTAATTTCTTGATTTCGCTTCGGGGTATGATTTTTCTGAACATGTATGTATACTTGTATACCTACCAAATTTCGTCAAAATGAGGCTAATAAATTAGGCTCCAGGCGTCTGCACAATAACTAACTTATTTTATAAAGATTTTTCGAGTATATCTAAGCTGATCTTATTCGCCAATTGAGCTTTACATTTTCCTCCAACTTTAATAAATAAAATAAATTTATAAATTAATTATCAAAATTGAAATTAGATAAAAACCAGGTAAACCAAACTAAAGTCAATTAATTAATTTCTTAATTAAATAGAATCAACCAATAAACTAATTATTAATTACATTTTCAATTCCCTTTAAATGCGATGTAATTTCCAAGATTAACGTTTTACTTTGACTCTAATTTATATTGTATAACCTAATTTCATACATATTTTAACGAATCTGTCTGAATATTTAGACGATTTCTCGGAAATCTTAACGTTTTATTTCTCTTTATTTTTCCTTGTTTTTTCCTCAGTGATTTTAGGAAACATTAATAATTTATTTCACTCTTCTGCGTTAAAATATATTTTGTTATGTAATGCTACCAAAATATATTACATATTTTTAAAAAGGAATAAGTCTTGTCATACAATTAATCGCTTTACTGCAAATGCTATCGGCAATTACCTAATTTTTCTACCATGATTCTGCAATACTTTTGTGAATAATAAAAATATGAATAAATAATAAGCATAAATAAATATAGGTAGGTACATTGAATAATACATTTTTTTAAAAAAAAATATATTAGATTTGTACCAATATAAGATAGTGTGAGTGTATTATGACTTTTTGACGTTATTTTTTTTAACGTATAAAAATAAAATGTAGAGGAAACTACATATACATAAGAATATTCAATTATATTTGTTTAACGAAACGCTAAATACTAAAAAAATAATAAATATTAGTTAAAATGATAGAAATAGTTAAAAGTATTCCTTTAATTATTTCTTAAAAGTATAATAATAACATTTACACTAGCAGTGTGTAATGAATTATATAAATGAATTATTTGAATAAGTTAAAATTTAAAAGTGTAGGTATGTTCACGATTAAAAATACATATATATAANCTAATCGTGTGTAAAGTTGATAATTCTTCTTCTTTACGTCACTAGAGTGGAAAAAAAGAGGAATTCTTCTTCTTTACGTCACTAGAGTGGAAAAAAAGAGGAATTGTTCAAAACAATGTGACATGCATGCGCAATTAATACAGGTGTGTAAAGAATAACTTTCTACGAATCTAAACAGAGATGTAATGTTTATATTACGTATTAATCGTAGATAAAAGTATTATTTTAAATATTTCTTAAAAATATAATAACAACTTTGTTTACATTATCAGTGTGTAATGAATTATATAAGTGTATTAGTTAACATGTATAAGTGTGTGTTTACGATTATAAACTTAAAAATAATAATAAACATGTAAACAATTGGTGTTATTGGTTCGCAGTTAGAGTTCATACTTTATTATTACTAATCCTTACTCATTTATACTAACAATAACAATAATTTAAACGGAGTAAACATTGAAGACCAGCGGGCGTGGTGGGGAAAACAGTCTTGCCTGGTGGGTGGGGACGAGTCTCTTCTCCCCACCACTCGCCACTACTACCGCACCACTCGGCTCTCATTCCAACGTATAACCTCCGCTAGTGTCGAAGACGTGCTCTGCAGTGCTTTTATGGTGTAATGTCGTGCATTTATTTGTGCTAGTTTTATTAGTTATCTTGAAAGTGTTTAATTATAAATCTGCTTCAGATAAACTAATTACTTTTCGGGTTTTCCTAAATGTTTGTTTTATTTTCTTATACAAAATGTAATTAATATTTTTATCCATGTATTATAATAATTTGTAAAAAAATAAATAAATAAATAACGTTGTTTCTTAAAACTTATACCTGTAATTAATGACGACTAATTCAACGGCAATTTTGATAAATCTTTTTTTGGCATTTTTTTAAATTCAATAATATTTAAATAATCAAAATAATAAAGGTAAACATACCGTTTGCAGCAGATTTATCTGAATACGCTTTTACTGGATCATTTAATTAAGCTTCCGCGATTTTCAACAGTTTTGTTTTTTAACTTATCTTTATTTTAAAATCCTGCGTGTGATCATTTTTCTCTTAATGATCTTTGTGTTTGTGCTTTGAGTTTCTATCTTTGGTTTGGATTCAGTGAGGAAATATTTGTATTGGACCAAATGTATTGGACAACTATTTTTGAGGTATGATATTAAATTTATATTATTTGGATTTAATCGGACCTATTTTAATATTTTTACTTTAGAGGTATTACATATATGTATATCCATATAGATTTATGATGTATAAAATCTAAAAACCACTCACTTTATCCATCACAGTCTAACTAGAACATTGAGCTGAAATTTTGCACGGATATTCCTCTTATCCACTAGGTGCTCGCTAATGTCATTCCATTACTTACCATATTGTTTCAAGATGGTGGATACCTCCAAGATGAAGATATCTCCTGAACCAATTGCACTAGAACTTTGATATTTTGAAGCTTTCTTTTATTACATTTACAATTTTAGTTACTGAGTTTTCCAATTCGTCAATTTCATTCAAGATGGTGGATATACATATGATGGTCCCCTGACCATCATACTTGTAATTATTACTCCTTCTTTCAGACGAAAAGTCATTGTTATTGGTATANATAAACAAAAAAAAAAAAAAACTCATCTAAAGGATCTAAACATAACATGATCTATGTTTACATTAAGGAAAAGGATGAAATGTGGTTTGCATATGCTTGAAAATGACCAAACTAGGTCGAAATATAGCAAGAATGAGATAGAGGAGTAGCTTTAAAAAATTATTTCATCCCTACAGACTCACAACCCATAATAAATAACCAAGAATTTTTAGGGATCACTTTCATCTACAAATTGTAATTTCTTTTTTTTTTTGTTTGTATGTTTTGTTTTGGTCTCAGTGAAATAAGACGAGATAGAGAAACTTTAATGGACCTAAACATTCACAAAATAGAAGTTTATTTATTTTAACGGAGGAGGTCCAACTGGACCTTCTGATTTATCTGTTAATAGGTTTAATTTATTAATTGATTTGATTTGGTGTTTTTTAATAGACCGGTAGAGAGTTCAAAATTGCAATGTTAACAAGTAAGGCGCGATTCACGTGAGTTCGTGAGGCGATAATCGCCGGTTTCTGTACGATTTTTTTAGTTACATTTATTATGTGTAAAATTTTAATAATTGCATATTATTTTTCTACACTTCAAGACCTTTAAATTAATATGTAACATGTTATAGAGACTAAAAACTTTATTCAGATGCCCGCCATGTTGGCTGCCATCTTGGAAATATTAAGTGTTGAAACTCCAAAAAGTATACAGTTGTCACAAATGCCGATATGCAACTATGTACCGAATTTCATGTATCATCTCTAGTAGTAGTTTATGAATTGAAACATTTCAACGGACAGACCGACAGACATAGCCGTTATATAAGGTTTTTTTCGTACATCGTACAGTAACCTTATAATCTGTCCGAGACAACTCAGACTAAATGTCTCATATACGAGTTCATAATTACTTTTGTATATTCCATTTATTAGTGTTCGTATTTATATTTAACTATTAGTGAGCATTTTATTTAAAGTTATCATTAAAATAAACTTCCCTTCGGCGGGGAATCGAACCTGGACTTCTCTCCGTCCACGTTAAAAAGCTATTTTCTCCGGAGCTTGAT